>VZSZ01010263.1:2402-130980 GCA_013398815.1 Ibidorhyncha struthersii | reverse complement strand
TTTAACAGGAATGTATCCATTTTAAATTCACAAGCCAAGCAGTATATACTTAAATAAAGGTAGGGCAGTATTTTCCACATGAGAAAGAGAGCTAAAGGTGCTGAACCTCCCCAGAGTCTCTGAGGATTTAAAATAATAATAATAATAATAATAATAATAATAATAATAATACCCTTAGCTGATGTAGAAATCTTGTTCCAGCAGTGACTGCTTGAAAGTATAGAAAGACCTCAGTTTTGTTTTGTTTTGTTTTGTTTTTTTAATAAAGCCCTAGTATTTAAAATCTTTCCTCTGAAGTACAGGAAAGCATGTCTTCGGTCAACATTTGAATAGCAAATGATTTTACAAGAAATTAAGCTTTCAGACATTTATGGCTGATCAAAAGCTATCCTGTCGTCATTCCCTCCTGCTTGACCTACTAAGGATTAAAACTTGATAAAGAAGTATTCATTCCCAGGTGTAAATGCAGCTGGATCAGACCTTTATTAGTGTCAACTAATGAAATCTCCAGTCCCATAGGAAAGAGAAAATGCACTGTTTACGGCCTTTCGTTGTGACTACAGCCTCATAAAAAGGGAGTGAACAGTTTTATAGGTCCCCAAAACAATGAGCTACAACATAATTAGGTTCAACAGAGCTCTGTTTCATGTTAATCTGTTGTCAGCACCTCAGAGAAGGGAATACTGAAAAAACCTGAGCAAAGCCCAATTCTGAAGAAAAAAAATCCTGTTTCCTGATTTAATTAATAGCCATATGATAAAACTACATCTTTCAATTATTCTGAGTGATTTGTCCAGAGAAGATAACCTCAGTATACATAAAGCACAACCACCTACTTTTTGAATTCATGATGACATAAATAACATGCTACCATAACTTTCATGTAAAACCAGGCATATCAACACTGTCACATAAACACAGTTAAGTGATGTATTCCTAAGGGATATAGGCAAGCTACTTTATGCAAGGAATGTTCAAATCTGATTGTCTGGTAGTGACATCCTGATTTATAATGTATCCTGCAAATGGTCAAAAATTTCCCTTGGATAAATGGTGGTACGGAGTGGTACAGGAGTATGTTCACCCAAATACCTTCTATAGACTAATGCATGATGGTGGTTGGTGGTGCAGGTCTGGGGTTGGTGGTGCAGGTCTCTTATCAACTACCTTTAAAACACAACAACCTCCCTTGCAAAAATGCCCTGAAGGAATGTACAAGTTCACTCTGGAATCCCAGGACCTCTCGCTGAATTTTGCCCTACAAAGCAACATTTCCATATGAGATTAGCAGTTAAAGCTCTAATAAACACAACACATAAACCACCATTTATTAACTGGAATTACTGTGCAAAACAAATGCTAAATCTGCTTGTATATTTATTATTGTTGCTATTCAAAACCACTGGAATATTCATAGTCACTTACGTAAAAAGAAGTTGCAATACAGAATTAAATCTGCATCCACATGATTAGAATTTTTAATGAACAGATGCCTATAAACAAGCAATATGAGCAATTTGGATATTTTTTCTAAATAATAACTAGCCAAAAAAAAATTCAAGCACTATGTACAACACTTAATTTATTTTGCCTATCTTCTATTAAGTTACTATAGTTAAACATACCCTTATAGTGATAAAAATGAGGAGATAACACTGATAAACTTTTTAGAAAGCATTATAAACATAGCAGCCTTTGTATAGCATGAGAAATGGTAATTGAATGTTAACAGAAAACCTGCAAATCATGCAGTTCTCCTACACTCTGTAGTACTCTGCAGAATTATAGTTTAAGTTGCTCACACCTACATACAGTAAGCACTGTATCAATGTCTGTTTACACAATTCTTCAGCAGACCTGTTATAGTTCATTTAATTATAGCATTAGGCTTTTCAAATGTTATCTTCCATGCTTACTTATAACTGAAGGCAAAGAACTCAAACGCCTACAAAAAATACAAGAGACTGATACTTCACTTATCGCTGTTTAGTATTATCTTTAGAACAAAGAAAATTACATAGCAGATAACGAAGTTAACTCATTAAAAAGACAATCTTTGAAAATAAGCAATATGGAAGAAGTAAAAGTGATCTGCACTATCAAGGGCACTTCTCACCAAGGTTCTAAAAAGCTTGTGTTTCAACAGCAAACAAAAACAATTCTAACTTTGATAAAGGAGAAAGTGATCAGGGGAAAAATAAGTGATTACAAAATTACTGCTATGAATACCCAGGAGAAATATCCAGAATTAAAGAAAAATAACCATGTCAGCAATAACCAGATTTCTTTGTTTGTATCGACAACTACAGAGAGCATTTTCTGAAAACTTAACTGTACATATTCTGCTGAAAAGGAGTACTGGAAACTTACAAGATTTGAAGAATTGTGATTTAGCTGCTGTGAATTTAGTTATACATTTTAAACAGTATTAATTTAAGTAAAAATGTTGCAGGCATTACTCACACTGCCTAGTAATGATCCAAAGAGGAAGCATACGGAGTCCAAAAAGACTATGTCCATCGGTATATGCTATGCAATGTGAGCCTGCAGCACTTGGGTTTCAGCAAGAGTGGGGAATGGCAGAAGACAAGGGGTATCCGCTTGTTTATTGCCATTATTTGAAGCCTCAATTCACTAATGGATTAGTCATTAGTAATTTTACAGAAGGTTTTGCTTTCAATGAGACGTCTTCTAAATGGCAAGGCAGCTTATGAATCAGTTAGACATTACCAAAAATTAATACTAATGAGCTAATTTCCATATAAATTCTTATTTTCTCTGACAGATGCTGATAAAACCAGACACCTCTTTCAGGCAAACAGAATCCTGTTAGCAGGATTCCTGGAGGAAATAACCACCGAGTTTAAAAACAAGCAGTAAAACAATTAGCCTTTACTGTCATGCTTAACATTTGCTAATAAGAAAGAATCTAGGTGACTTTCGAAAGTTCAAAATTCAGGAATGATTGAATTTTTGGTGCTGCTCTACTTTCACTACGATTCAGTTTTAGTTTGCAGACTGTGATTAAATCACTGCTAAAATATGGACTAAAAAACGCATGGCAGACCTTATAAATCACACCAGAACATATATAAAGAAGAATCTCTGGGCATTAACAAAAATAATTTTTAAAGATAAGATCTGGTTCAACTGCTCAGTATTCAGGAAAACACCAAGAAAAACACAACTACATGATACCATCTTTAATATAAGCGAGTCTAGTACCGACAAATGCAAACCAAAGATCAGAAGCATCACTGGAAAAATATAGCCCAAAGCACTATTTCTAAATGTCCTGCTATACTTACTATCTTTGGGCTTTATGCTAATTTTGTCACTAGACTTTCTGTGGTTCTCTGTGTCTGGGATTCTCTTATAAGAGACTCCTGAGTGGATGTTTAAGATTCACAATTTGCTCAGGTAAAAACAAGAAGGCTAATATTACTGGCTCCGAGTAAGCTACTTGCACAAAGATTATGCCAAGTAGTTATTTTCCACTGTAATAAAGCAACATAATAGTGATTTTATCAGAGCAAAGATTGAACAAAACACTGACCAAACAAAATACCTTTTTTGCTTTTATTAAAAATAAATGTATCTCTTACCCAAGGAAATAATGCAATACAAGCACTATTTAATACAATTAACTTATATTCTGCAAGACAGGTTTTGCCCAACAAGTGTTGCCTGCATAGGAATGAAGTATTGCCAAAGACAAACCCCACTGCCTCTAGAGGATGGTAGTCAACCTTCGCATCACTAACAAATGTTACTCAATGTCACATTAAGTCATATGGAACTCCAGCAGAAGAGAGAGAGGTTAATAGCTTCAGGCATTTCACAGCACAATGGGTTAAACCATAGGGCTAGTCATCAATAGGAAGGCGGTCCATTACACTCTCTTAACCTCCTCTGTGCTTCATTTGCCCCAATATGTTTATGTAGAAATATTTAGATTGAGAATTAAAGCTTAAATTCAGTCCTCTCATATGAAAACCAGATCAATACTGCCTTACTCTCTGCCACTCTTTGCATTACTTTAGAGTCCTTTCAGTTCCCCTCTGAACAGTTCTAGTCACAGAATGATAGGGGTTGGAAGGGACCTCTGGAGATCATCTAGTCCAACCCCCCTGCCAGACCAGAGTCACCTACAGCAGGTTGCACAGGACAGCGTCCAGGCAGGTTTTGAATGTCTCCAGAGTTGGAGACAACTCCACCTCTTTGGGCAGCCTGTTCCAGTGCTCTGCCACCCTCAAAGTAAAGAAGTCCCTCCTCATGTCTAGATGGAACTTCCTATGTTCAAGTTTGTGCCCTTTACCTCTTGTCCTGTCACTGGGCACCACTGAAAACAGACTGGTCCCATCCTCCTGGCACCCTCCCTTTAAGTATTTATAAGCACTGATAAGATCCCCCCTCAGTCTTCTCTTCTCCAGACTAAAAAGACCCAAGTGCCTAAGCCTTTCCTCATAAGAAAGATGCTCCAATCCCCTGATCATCTTTGTAGTCCTTTGCTGGACCCTCTCCAGCAGTTCCCTGTCCTTCGCGAACTGGGGAGCCCAGAACTGGACACAATACTCCAGATGTGGCCTCACCAGGGCAGAGTAGAGGGGGAGGATAACCTCCCTCCACCTGCTGGCCACACTCTTCTTGATGCACCCCAGGATGCCATTGGCCTTCTTGGTCTTCCCTAATTCTTTTCATACATTTTCCACCTGCCCATTCAAACCCTGAAGTCCCTCACACTTTTAACTTTGACTACAGATCTTTTGAATTACATTTGTCATCCACAGATTAACAGCACCATGACTGTCTCTTCTGACTATACAGAATAGGCCAAAACCCCTCATTCATTCTTTCTTCCTTGCATCACTGCTAACACCTCATTAACAGTTAAGCTTGAATGAAAGTTTTAAAGTAATGAAGAATGTATTAGGCCCAGGGTGGATCGTACCACTCTCAAACTGTCCACTCAAAAATGAAACTTACACTGCTCCAATTCCTTTAGACTTCAGGAATCATCTCTCTCAACAGATTTTTTGTGTTTAAAAGAGTAGCAATCTTCAAGGCAATATTTTTTTAACTGAACAGTTCCACCTTTAATACATCTGCAGTTTTTCAACAAATAAGTGCAAATGAACTGTATGTTACAAGCCTTTTCCACATAAATTTTACATGAAAAATAAGTGACAAGCTTTCTTTTCTCCCTTTCTGCCTTCCAAAGGGTACTCTTTGTTCCCATTCAGCCCCCAAACAGAACAGCCCACTCCAGTGGCCTTGTAGGTAGAAGAATCCTGGAGAATCACCGTCCATACACTTTGATGCCAGATTTTTGCCGCGCTTAATTACATGTCAAACAGCCTGAGGTTTTGGAATGCTCAGGGAGGGGAAGCTGAACCTCTGGAAATTCCATCTCTGTTCCCCCACACTAACGAAGAAAGAAGTAAAATCCACAGTTTAGGAAAAAAAAAGCTTATTATTGCAACATGCCCTGTGATAGTGAAAAGTAATATTCTGCTAGCAATTATAATAGGCAAATGAACAAAGATCATTTAAAATATAAAGAAAAATAGTCTGATAAAATTATGCTAAATCTCATATATCTTGAGACAATATTTAACTTTCAGTCTTTCTACACTCTGCAAACTCCACTATATTTAATACAAACTATTCAGATTTAAAAAGCACAGACTACACAAGCATTTATAGGTATTACAGAAAGCAGTACAAGATTTGTCTTCAGTCTTCAAGACCTTGCAACACAGAATGTCTTTTCTGCCTACATGTCTCTAAACTAGATTAGAGAAATAATTTTAACAGTCAGTGTCAATAAAAACATAGTACAAATGTGAGTCTGCACCCACTTCACATGACTGCAAGATCTCTGTATACAGACTGATAGGTGGACAGGGGACTAGTCAAGGGACAATCTGAAGCAGCAGAGCTGCAGTGCCAAAGACAAAGAGTTAATAGAGAAGTACATGTTAATAGGGAAGTATAGGATTTCTATTACTGAATTATCACCCAACTACGTATTATAAGAGTTTATTAGTAAAATAGCATCTATAGACTCAGTAGTTAATCAAGGACTCTTTAAGAAGCGTCATACCCTAGATAGTTTGCAGCATAAAGATGATAAGCACTTGAACTCACCTGGGTGCCCCAATGTCAAC
Organism: Ibidorhyncha struthersii; assembly: GCA_013398815.1. Taxonomy (NCBI): domain Eukaryota; kingdom Metazoa; phylum Chordata; class Aves; order Charadriiformes; family Charadriidae; genus Ibidorhyncha; species Ibidorhyncha struthersii. The sequence goes on along the minus strand of VZSZ01010263.1, from coordinate 124,810 downwards.
AAGCAAAGGCCAAATGGTGCTGTTCTTCCCTTCACCAACGCATATTCATATTCTACTGTTTCTCCAGTAGCACCGCAGGAAGTCACAGTACATGAGAGGCGCACTCAGTTTTCCTGGTATATTTATTAGACAGCACAAGAAAAAAGGCACATACACCTTGATCCTTCCAATAGAGAGCCCTCCAACCTTCTACCAATTGGTGTTGGAAGGATTCTGAGCAAGAGACTCCATTTCTAACTCTGGTGCGTTTAACAGTGATCAATGCACTACTCTCCACAAAAGTTGTTTACTCTGGTTTTGAGTTCATTCATTCTTCTGAATGCCAACAACATCATGTGATGCATATGCAGAAGTACCCATTTATTTAATTTGTTTGGTTTATTATGCACAAATCATAGAGTATTTCAGATTATTTCACCGAGGCAGGGGGGAGGTGTGTGGAAATGATAGAGGACTGAACTTGAAGCAACAGATCTGGTTCTCCACTGACACTAACTGGGCTAAGAGATTTGGCTCCCAAGTCCCAGTTGCACAGCTTCTTCAAAAATTAGCAGAAACCCCTTGATTACAATAATAAAATAGCTTTTGCTCCACCAAACAGCAGAAAATGATAATTCCAAGCCCTTCTCCCTAAAAATCCACTCACATGTAGAACTTTATGTATTACTGGATCGTAAATAGAACTGATATCAGGAGAGTCAGGGACTGAAAACTGGAGAAAATAAAGTTTAACCTCTGTTCATTTGTTTCTTTCTGTAAGCCTACCTGGATATGCAGAGTCTATTGCCACCTCAGATGAATGAGCTAGGTATTCCATACTCATAGGAGAGGAAATTCTGAGTAAACCACGTCCTGAGTTCAGTGGAATGATGGGTATCAGAAACTGTAATAAATGGATCTTGCCTGTCTTACCTACATTTTTAATTTTTACTCACCGATTTTTAATAAAAAGCACCTTAAAATCCAAGAACAAAAGTGAAAATTTTGTGGTTTAGTATGGACTTAGAAATACCATGTTTCACTGTAGCAACAGCAGATTTTTATCCTTTCCCTTTCAAAATCACTTACCAAGTAGTAAAAAAAAAAAAAAAAAAACAAACACAAACAAAAATAGGAAGTTTGGAGACAGAAAAATCTACATTATATTCTGTGCTTTGTCTGCATGCTCTTGCACATACAGACACTTGTCAACTAAAAACATTGTTAAAAGTAAAGCATCAAATCTCATTTTAATAATGCTCACATGCAAAATCTTTTTAAAAAAATACTTAAAATTAGTGTATTCTATGTTAAACTATTTGTTTTCAGTTAATACACTTATAAAAGGACTATAGATTCATTTCTACTAATGCCTTAACATAAATCCAAGAATTAAATTCAGGATTTTAATCTACTGAAACTAAGCAGTAAAGCTTTCCTGCAAAGAAAAAACGGTTCAAGTCTCCTGCAGACATCAAGTTCAAAGGAATGACACTGTAAATGCCTCCTAGCAACGTTAAAGATATTCATAATCCTCATCCTCTCCACCTTACTTTAGCTTTATTAATTGAAAAAACAATGAACGCAAACAGCCTGATAAAAATAGAAATGGTTTATAATTTCATTTTTAACAAATCTATTCTTTTTTTTTTTTAAGTATAAGCCTGAACTAATAATAAAGATAACAAGCTCCTAATGTTCTGATAAACCACATATGGAACTCTTAGCAAAACCTCTCAGTTTTAAATTTATTTTTTTTTTCTTACAGCTCTGGTATTCAGAACAATAACTATGGTTTCTACATTATCACTTTAAAACCAGCCATTGTGGAAAAAGTAAAGAAAAAAATTAAGATATACAATATTTTAAACCTAGTCACACTGATCCTAAATGTAAAAAAAAAAACCAAAACTTAAATTTAAAATCATGACGGTTTATTTATCATACATGCTCACAAACAGCACACATCCATACTATGTATCCTTATCATCATAGAATACTATAAACAAATTAATCAAAATTAAGTTCCTTTATAATCTTGCTTCAACTTCCACACTTTTTAAAAAGCAACAAATAAACTCTTACTATCTTCTTAGTCCTATAACAAGGCTGGAATAAGAAATAATCTTTTTAAGCAAGGGCTAATTCTAATAGACAGGAGGTGATACTCCTTTCTACTGATAAAGTAAATATTCCTTATACTGAACAGACCAGGTTCCTTCTTCCACTTAAGTCACTGTCAAATTTCTCATACTTCGGTGATAACTTAGAATCAGCCATTAATTTTTGCTGCACATTTTCTATAACCTCTACTGTATATAAAGTATTTGCCAAGGTGAGACGAGTAAAAACTATTTGTCTCCTTTCTTAGAGAATTTAGTAAAGTTATCTGTATAGCCAAATTCAAGAGAACCAGTATTTGCAGTACTGAAAGACTAGCCTTCACAATATAAAAACGTATTTCAGACACATTACATGTAAACAACATGTTCTGCACTAAATTGGATAACCTCAACTAGTTTTCTTGACATTAGGTGTCTTAATCCACATAAATCAATCGTGTTAGCTGGGTAAAAGAAACAAGCACTGTGGATCTCTAGGGAAGCATACACATCAGAGCTCTCCTAAATCCCAGATGCTTCTTTTCCATGAATCGCACATTAAATATGCAAAAATCTGTTCTAATTGACCAAATGACATAAAGAGGAAGAAGAACAGGCAAACACAGTAAAAATAAAGACACTCCGAGAGTGAGTTACTCACAGAAGGAAGCATCCCAAGCATTTTCATAAGAATGAACCTTGCTAATGGCCCAAGGCTGCTGTAGAATAACAATTGGGTACCAAAGTGAGGGGGGAATATGACCAAACGAGGAAACTCTTCAAGACTATGAAATATTTACAACTACATAGTGTGTGGAAAATAATTTAAAAAAAAAAGTGCTTAAACAACTTAGAACATGTTCGGTACATACCACTGAGAAAGTGCGATAGATGCAGCAGCAGATGATAAAACAACCTTCTCAGGAAGCTATTCTCATTTCGAGACATGTACTGGTTTTTAAATAAATTTTCCAACCAATGCGCTGTTTGTTCTTAAAATTAGACCCCATGCTGAGATGGTGAGCTGCATTCAATTCAGCCATGCTCTCCTGAAAGCTGATGAGTCATTTTAGCACTAGGAATCAGCCTCAGTAAAAGCCTTCCAATCCATTTTGTGACAGTGAAATTGTGTAATTTTTTATTTCCTTTTATGTATTATTGCTAGATTGAAAATTGCTATGCAACATATAACACTTTGCCAAATCCTAAACTCACTAGAATATTATCATGTTATTAAATGAAAAATAAAACTTGTCATGCAAAAAATAAACCACTTTCCCTTACGGACAATAAATGCAATAAGCACATAAAGCGAAAGCTACTTCTCTCTTCCTACCAGAGAACCCATATCTGTAACAAAATTCTTCACTACTTGAGTAGCGCCATTATAACTAGTGGGGCTCTACACAGAAAATGCAATTTAAACTGTGTCCCAAAGCTTCACAGGGTACTACTAATCATTTTGCACTTCAAAAATAGTGACTGTTACTTGCTGCAAACTGAACATGTGAGAACATTTTAACAAAAGCAGAAAAACTGAAGTGTTGGTACAGGATAGATCATACGCTACAAGCATCTAGTGTGCCTAGACAGACATTCTAATGCTACTTAGTACTGCCCATGACATTAGGAACTACATGTATTTCTTCGGATGCATTGACACTCATCACATTTCTCCCTTACTCAGTAGTGACTCAATTTCAGCTAGCAGCTAGTAGCTATGGCTGATCACTCTTTATCAAGCTTCTTGAAAAGGAAATTCCACGTGCTAAGGCAGGCCTGAGTAAAGGAAGGATCACCTGAACTGAAAAAACAATGTTGTCCTATGGGCTCACACAAAATGCAACTTTATCTTGATAGACCTGAATATGAACAATAAGAATGAAATCATCCTTTGGCTATTTCATTTTTAAATGTGGTATATTTTCTTTATATTTTTCAGTTTAAAAAATAATTTTAAAAAAATCCTTTCACCCAAATAGTAATCACAGAATCATAGAATGGTTTGGGTTTGGGACCTTAAAGATCATCTAGTCCCAACCTCCCTGCCATGGGCAGGAACACCTCCCACTAGACCAGGTTGCTCAAAGCCCCATCCAGCCTGGCCTTGAACACTTCCAGGCATGGCGCATCCACAACTTCCCTGGGCAATTTGTTCCAGTGCCTCACCACCCTCATAGTGAAAAATTTCTTTCTATTCTAAATCTACACTCTTCCAGTTTGAAGCCATTACCCCTCGTCCTATCACTACATGCCCTTGTAAAAAGTCCCTCTCCAATATTAATGAGTTTGTCAAATTAAAAAGACAAAGTCCTTGAATTCATCAGAAGATGATAAATACAGTATCATCTCCCACTGAAACATTACCCTTCCTGTCAGCCCCAATGGAAGCATTTTACTTAGATCTCCCCTAACCAGCCAAACTCTACAACTGTCAGATTTATTCACTCATTTGGATTTTTTAAGGATGCTTGATTCTGCTGCTACTTCCCTTCACTGGGGGCTGCTAGGCATACTATTTTAAGTAATTCTTTAAATTACTTTAGCTAGCTACTCTAAGCAGGATTCCAGGCACAGAGGTAAACAGCAGGGAAGACGGGTCTCCTTCTCCAGAGCATGTAGTTGGGCAAGCCCTACAGTTGCTACATCTTTGGAAACACAAAAGTGTACAAATACTGCATACAATGTACTTACATCCAGAAGCAAGCGCATAAAACCGCAGGAAGGGCACACGTCGCCCAAGTTTCACGGTGGTAGCACACAACAAAAATAACATTGCTCACAGAACTGCAGGGATTTGCTTACAGACTTGCAACCTTTAAATCATAATCCCTTCCTCATAGCAATATTTTCCATCAGTTTTTCAAAATGCCTACTAGGAAGAAGATTGCAAGCACACCTGTTCTATCGCTGGCCACAAAGTCAGTATCTCCGTACAGAATGTTTAATCACTGAGATTTTCCCTTAACAGGACGATAGTTTGGGTCTCTCTCTCTCTAACACCTTATGAAATTTCTCCAGATTTAAGTCTCTGAGAATTTTTGACCCCTGTTAGAAAAAGTTAAATAGGCCAACAAGTTAAAAAGTATCACACACCTTTTTTTTTAAAAAAAAAAAAAAGGGCAATTGACTGCTAAAGCACCTTTTCTTTAGGAAACCAACCAAAAAGCAGGGAGGAACAGTTTCTGTTACCTGATAGGCGATAAAGTCTTAGTATGGATAAAATACTTCATTAAGGTTGAAGCTCTTACCTCACTCTTAATTAATGTTAATTTTGCTACTCATTATTTTATTGAATTTCACTAATTGTCTTTTAGTTTCTTTTTTCCTCAAACAAATCCAAGATACCCAAATTTCTAAAGAATTTAAAGTTCAGCTTTATTTTTTGTATTTTCACTGTAAGATAACCATTTGATATGGCAGGCTTAATAAAGTTAAAAACTGTAAAACTAATAAAATCTAGTGATAACAGCATTTCTGCATTTCCACTGTTGAATCATCTTTTCTTTCAATTGCCTACAGTTAGAACACAAATTCCTTGACACATATCACTTCTGCAAGTGCCAAAGGAGACCGATTGTCATTGCTGCCCTCAGCAATGACAATCAGGCAGAGCTCCGGTGAAGCAGATGGCCGGCCTGCCGGAGGAAAACGACAGGCCAGAACTGAGCTATGTCTGAGGCTCTACTCAGATTTCCTGTTGGTTCAGCCAACAGAAATTTGTCAAGGCTCAGATTAACAACTGAATTAGAAGCAGTTTAATTACTCCACTAAATACTATTCATGTACTGCAGGGGTAACAAAAGGAATTTTAGTACTTTGCTACGTTTACAGAATACTAGGAACAAAAATTCATTTTCATTGAGGCTTTAAAGTGCATTCTGTGGCTGACCATAAAGAAAAGTAAAAACTGCAAAGCTAATAAAAACAGCTCGTATATTCATACAGAAGACACCACAAACTTTGTCACTCATTTCAGACACAAAGTGGAGCTCGTTTGTTTCACATGAAATGGTTTAAAAACCTATTAGACCTTAGTAAAAGTTATTTTTATTAACACAGCTAGAAGGGCAACAAAAACTGCAGCAGCATTCCATGTGCTTAGTTATCATCCAGCTCATTTATTGCATTGGAGGTTGAGAACAGCCTGACAATCCTGCTCAAAAGTGAACACGTGAGCAGTCCCATTCAAGTCAAGCCATCTGTTTACACTAGACAACTTTACAAAAGGGTTTCCCGCAGTGCTAACACTGGTTCACTATAGCACTGATGAGACCACTCTTGTAACTAGAATGCTAGCCAAGCATTTCCTATATGTTCTTAGCAGTAGCATTAAACAGTGGTTGTGTGGCCAGCTGAGCCAACCCACTGACCTACCATAGGAAAAAGGGGTCTCTCCTTCTCTCCTGCTTTCCAACTCCTGTCCCACTTGATGCCAAGGTTCACTTTCTTTTCCAGACTCCAGTAACTACCAGACCTTTCTGCATGCTGCTTTAAATCACAAAGCCATCAGGAAACCAACTAATTCCCTAGGCCTGGTTTAGCTTTCCTCCAGGTTTGTAAGTGAAAGCAGCTCACTGAGAGGTCTGATGAGCAGCTGTGCTAGCACAAAGCAAGCAGCAAGAACTCAAGGCTGGCAACAACATGGGAATGGGACATTGGAGGAGAGAGGGAAGGAGAGCGGGGCCTCCTGCTTTCAGCAGCAGTGAACTGTTCAATTGGCTCATCACATCTCATGAAACTGTACCCTTAGATGACAAGGTATGACAAGGGCTTGATCAGATCTAAATGGGGTCTCCCGCTGTTGTTGAATGATGTGAACATTTATATAGTAAACTTCCTTCTTCTGGGCAAACCTGGGAGGATTACTGATATATGTACATACTCCAGTTCTGCAGGTCCCATACTTCCTCAAACTAAACTCTCTGTGGTATATTTATCTGAGTTGATACTGTGCACAATGCTTTCTTAAGATAAAAAACATTACCTAGTTTCTAAAGGTATCAGCAAATGTATCAGTTCCCAGGATATCTTGTGGAATATGCCTTTTTTTTTTTTTTTAGAGATGCCACAGAACACAACTAAAACCCTCATCCCTCTTGCTCCACAAAAGCATGAGCCTGCAATCCCCATCAAAGGAAGTCCCTATTGGAATGGACCCCCATTCTTCGACTCGACTCAGCAGGGTGTAGTATCATGACCTGCTTGTGCAAGAAAAATAATTGGGCAGACACACTGCTGCTGTAAACAGTGCCCTTTTGCTGAAGATCTGGCTTCTTGATTGTAAAACAAAGGCAACTAATTCATGTTAAAAGCGTAAAATAGAACAGGTCATAAAAGTAGAACAATTTCAGTCAACTCTTGTATGTCATTTCATTAATCCAAAACAAAACTTGTAACAGTGATCCTTAGATCTCTAATCCACTTTAAGTATTGCAAAACAAAGAAAACATTAAAAACCTTGAAACCAACAGTAAAAGCTTATGGAATCCGCTAAAAGCTATCCATTCCATTAAACATTTCTATGCTTACTCATTAAACTTCATTTTCTTAAACTGTTCTAAAAGTGTGCTGAGTTCAGGAAGCAAAAAATTAATAAAATGAACACTATCATAAGAAAGTGGACTCAAAATGGATCTCAAACAAGAATAAGCTGTTAAAAAATATGTCAACTCTTCACTGAATCCTATCTTTTAGATCAGTACAACTCAGGGATAATCTCTTTGAAATTAATGGAGTTGCACTGGGTTGACTCAGAAGAAAACTTGTTATTCCTTAATCTAGAAATAGCTCAAGGTATCTTTAAGAATAAGGTATAATTATCAAATTATATAAAGAAGCACTTTAGTTTTAAATAATTTGAAAAACAGCTGTCCTTTATTTGCCACATTCAGTGTAAGCTATTAAAAAGCTGACAAATTATCTGATTATCATCGCTAATTAGCCACAGAAGAATAAAAACATCAACTTCTCTTTAAATACATGTCAACCTATAGATCATTAATTAGAAGGGACCTCTAATGTTTTTCAACAATGACAACTTCTACAAAGTGTAACTGCCTTTGAAACATGCAAAGTGCTATATGGTTCCAGCACCTTTTAAGCAGAGCTCTAAAAGTGGAGAAACAATTATAAACTCCTGCTTAAAAAAGTGATAGTACTATGTGATTCAAAGTTACATATTTGTCTATCTGAAGAGTTTTCACAGGCTCTCAGATCTAAAAATAAGTATTGTAGGAAGACATTTGATGCAATATTCAAAACAATAAAATGAACTACCTCTACAATGTGCCTGTTTACCGCTGAATTAAAATTTTGAGTATTCAGATAAAAAAAATCATCTCGACAGAAGAACCTCCAGGTTTGGTGCTAAATAATGAGAAGCCAAAAACCACACTATTGAGCTTTGATCTGACAGTAATCTAACAGTGCAAAAAGGCATATGGAGGGGAAAAGGTTCCAAACAGTGTGATTGATTTCATGTCAATCCAGCCCAAAAGGAAAAGAATTAAAAGGCTTTAAATGAAATTGCATTCTACCTTTCCCCCAAATGAATCTTTCCTCGCTTCCTGCAAAACACATGGAAAGTAAATCTGGATTAAAGTAGGATTTCATTGCTCAAATTTCCAATCAGCTCAATATATGAAAGAAGGTTTTGCTTTGTCTTACAGGGAAATAGAAGCATAGCATACATCACACATTTATCTTAGTTCAAATCTCCTTAGATGTTCTGTCTCTATTTGTCTTGACTCCTGTAGCTTAATTATTTACTGTAATTCTAGCATTTGGCATAGAACCTAAATCTAACCAGGTGTCATCCAATTACTGCTTTCAATTTTTAACTAAAATTCTGGGATTTGTCCCATTCTTCATTTTAGCTGATTACTTTGCAAATTCCTGATATGCTTTGCTGAACAGAATACAGAAAAAAAAAGTAAATTATTAAGAAAATTCAAGAGATGTACTAGAAGAGGGCTACTCATTAAAAAGAACAATACAAAAAAAAAAAAAAAAGCTGTAAATGCACAAAAAAAAAGACTGTCAGTGCACAGAAATACCACTCATTAATTAAAATGTGAGAAGATTATAATGTGGTTCACTGATAGGTACTTTTAGATTGTCAGTCCTCAGGAAATAAACTAGTTCAGAGCCAGGTAGACAGACACTCAGTGGGATTTTTGTTCTTCATTTTATGAGAGTACATCTCCAAGCAAAACCAAGAAAATTATACTAGTGCAGGATTATGAACACTGCGGCTTATAGGTCATGTACAAAACCTATTACATTGTATGTCAGTATTGCATTGGTATATTCATCGTTTCTCCCTTCTCATTACTTCCAAATCCTCAGTCCCCAAGCAAAGCCTCACTCAAGGTCTTCAAACACTACATCTTGGCAGGGGCGTAATCTTACAGACAGGCTTCTCTGTCATTTAAACATGCTCAGCTCTGTACAAGGGAGTATGAATACTGACTCTGGCCTGTCACCAACACCAATGTCACTATACATCACCCTACAGACAGATTAAACAGATATGACTGAAGGCAATGTGTAAAAAACACTGAATTATTAATTTGGAGATTGAACTATTACAATGCTTGATGGAAAAGCACGTTTCTCCATGCCACTCTGGAAAGAGCTGCTGTAGCTCTTCTCTACTTGGTCTGATCATACCTATTCATTACTGGCCTCACTGCAGGCAAATGTTCATTGTTATTTCTAAGATATTATATCACACCATATAGATTCATTCTTAGAATAGCCTTCATTCTCAAACTAAGAGAGACCTTATAATTGTAACATTTTAGTCATATTTGCCTGGCAAGCATTTAAGCTGATGATTTGTCATTGCAGAGATTTAGGATGTAAATCAAATTTGATGCACTAACTTTTGTGTTGCAGCAAAGTTTCTGCACAAATAACATTTTGTCAAGATGCATACAGAATAGATAATCAGCTTTCCTAAAAAAAATATTTTAAATTAAAAGTCTTCTGATCTTGAAATTAACAACAGGAACTTTAAAAAATGTCGGTAAACTATGAGTTATTGAAAAGAGGAGCAAAACACAAATACTGGAAGTCAACCTAGCTGTGATCTTCTGGCCTCTGAACTCAATAGAGAATCCAAAAATTCAAAAAATTAGCATGTATGTATAGACGAAAGACCACTAATGGAGATGCTTGCATTTCCAGCTGCATTTCCCAGAATTGGAAAGTTTACACAAATATTGTGATTACCAGCAAGGAAAATAGACAGCCTGGCTAAGCAATCATTGATCTCATACTTCTCACAGCAATGTGAATCTGTCATCTTTGATTCCATACATGAAGCATGCTAAAGAAATAAAAAGATCCTCAGAAGTATCCACCAGAAAGATGGAGGAGGCAAACAGCAATTTAAACATTGTAAACTACACAATACATTGAAATCCTAGCCTTTACATAGCAATTTGATATCTTGCAATAAATTTCTGCAAAGCCAAAATTTCAGTGTAAGTACATGCAAGTCTGAAAAAAGACAATTCTGGCATTGTTTTGTAACTTGAACTAATTTAACAGAATTGATGACAAAAATCAATACCAACATAATTTATTAAATAATTCATATTATTTTAATACCAATACATTTATTTTCTGGCAGATTTACATCACCTCTGTTGAAAGCAGGTCATCAGGACCTAAGGGACACCAAAAAGCAATGAAGGAAATTTAAGTGATCTGAAATACATAGGTTACAGAAATATTAACTATAGTAGATTTGTTTGTAATGTTTGTAATACTTTGTGTCTAGAAAGAAGGGTTTACCTTTATAAGGAAAGGCACGTTTCTGTGAATGATTTTTATGATTTCATATATACAGGAATGATTCCTCTGGTGCTGAACCATTAAGAAAGGAAAAAAATTCACACGCTCTCATCAAAAAAAAGTACAGCAGGCCTTCCAGGTTAGATAAGGTGAGCCTGATAACAGATGCAACGTGCAATACTGCATGCGTATGTAGATCTGGCATGCTTTGCAGTAATATTAAAGAACTCATTGTTCAAATGCAAACTTGCCCTAGTGATCTCATTTGCTCTCTGCAAAACTGCTGAGAGTACAACATCCATCCAGTGTCTCTAGTTTATGACTATGAATGTGAAGCACTTTGAGATTCCTCAAGACAAACATTAACATTAGTCCTATAATGCTCCTTCTTGACACTGCCTTCACTTAGCTAATTTTTTAGATTCCAGCTGCAATTTTTTCTGTTGCCCCACAGGCAACAAGGCTTATAGGGTAAAGGTTGCAGAACCAAGCCCTGTACTACTGGCAACTACAAGAGGCAGTATTTTTATTCAGTTTATAAGCGCTATGTTTAATTCCAGTAAATCCAGAATTAGATAAATAAAGGAAGAATCATGATACCATCACTTGAGCAAGTGCTCAGGTGAAACTACTTCTAGAAACATCCACCTTATACTGACAATACTCAGGTATTACCAACAAAAACCTTCAAAAACATCATGGAAGCACCTTTGAAAATACTGTGTATTAGGCAAAATAATATGATTTTCACCATTTTCACTCTGAGCCTTGAAACTGCTTTCATGATTCTCTTCATGGTTTTTTGTTTGGGTTTTTTTTTTTGAAATGAGTGTCTGACGTGACCCCAAAATTCAAGGAGCTGAAACTTAAGGATACCAAATATTTCACAATAATAATCATCACAGTGTGGCCAAGATTGATATCCAGAGATTTTACTAGTATCAGTTACNGGGGATGGGACGGACACCATGAAAGTAAAAAACTTCTGTACTTCCACTGCCTATGGATGCTAGTTCAAATCTTCCCTCTGGTTATTCTGTCATATCTTTTACCGGGCACGTCCTGAACAGTCAAAAGTGGCTGTAGAGCAAAGAAACTTTTGGATCAGCACTGCAGCTACCATTCTATCCAATGTAAAATAATAGTGCATAGGATTAACTCTGCCCAGTGTGACCTCCTTGGCTAGAGCTTTTGAGGTCTCCTGCTGCACATTAGCTATCTCCTATTTCCCTGCTCGTAAGTGGGAGCTGCTAGCAGCAGTTGCTGTATAATTACTTACTTGATTCTGTCTAAGGAGCTTAAACTAAGAGTTGAGCAAAGAAAGCAGATGAACAATTTGAACGTACACGTAATACACAGACACACACACAATCAGCAGAACTGCCGGGTCAATACACGGGGTCGAGGAAACGCACTTCAGCCAGTCTTGCTCCAACAAGACAGGCTTCTTTTTCACTGCAGGGCAATTAAACTGCGCGAAGAGCGGGAGACAGGAAGAGATGGGCTGCAGTCCCAGGCTGGGGAGAGGACTGGAGACACGGCTGCTCCATCCCCAGCAGCCAGATTAGTACCAGAGGAGCGGCACTCAGCCTGCTCTGCCCGTCACATGCTCCCAGATGTCGCCTAGCAACAGCAAAGCTCAGAGAAAAAGTTCTCCCTCTCTCAACTTCAAATCTGCGTCTGAGACCGACTGAGGGGAGCTTATTGTGCTCCAGACTAAGCATCTGTTTCTTTCTTATAGCCTTCTGTAAATGACTGCATATACCACACGTACGCAACCCTGTCCACGCATAACCCGGCCCTCACCCCGGCACAATCTGTCTACATGCAAGTGCTGCAGCCTGTGCACTTCTCATCAAAAACAACTCCAGGTGCAACTTTACTGGTCACCAAACCTGCTCTTGGAATGCAGGTGAACTCTGCCCTGCAAAACCACCCGCACCTCAGTAGCAAGAAGGGCACAAAGATCGCAAGGAAAAAAATGCAAAAACTCTGGGGTGATTTTTTTTTTTTTTTTTTCACCTCCACAGCCAGTTAAGCAGTACTCACTACAGGAAAGGCTGCCCACTTGCATCTCTGTAAAACTGTGAGTTTAGACCGTAGAGTTGCAAAGTCTGAGCTGTCCCTTGAAATTTAGCAACATTTGTGTGTTGCTGTCTTGTACAACTAGATAAAAAAAAAGTTTGTACAAACCAGAAAAACAATCAGAAAAAACACCCTGGGATAATTTAAAACCAAGATGAAGTGTAACCAAAGAGCCGGCGGTGTTTGTAGTGTTTTTTAAGGCGCTACTTCCTTTTCCACAACGAAATCGACTCCATCAACTCCTGGAGAGAGCCAACTGTCTCCCCCAGCTATTAGCAAGAACTCCTTGAATCGGCTCCCGTTAACCCTCTACTTTCAGACACTTTGGTCTTTTTCTCATAGAAGTCCCCAGGACAGGGATGCGCTCCTTACTGTGCAAGCCCCGTTCCGGAGAGGCTGGAGCATAGCACTTACCTTGGCAACTGCCCTGCATCATGCATGCAGTGAATAGTATGAGCAGTTTGCAAGCAGTTGCTGCTCTTCCATCCATCCGACGGTGAGGTCCCATCTGGGCTGGGATGCTCCAGCTCCCTCAGAAGCTGGTTCCTCGACTCCGGGGTGCTGATCTGCACAGCAGCAGCACAAGGAGCCTGGTGTCTTTTTCTTATCCCGCTAGTTGCAGAAGAAAGGCGCGTTCGCCTGTTGAAACATCGCGTTTTCTATAAACTCCCACCCTCCAGACATTGCATAAAGCTCTTTATACCCGGCGGCCCCGGAACTAGCATGAGGGAATCAGGCACTGCTCCAGGCCCTGCAGCCACAGGCTGCCTCTGCCCCTCCTTCCACACTTTGCAGGACAGGCAAGATGCTTTCAAGTCCCTGCACTTTGCAGACTTTATATCAGAGCCCACTGGTGCTGCAACACTGCGTATTTTGAGTAGATCAGGGGAATTTCAGATGCCAGTGAAACGTATCAAAGGTTTTAGTGTCCCAAAGGCGTGCTCCAAACAAGACAAGTATTTTTGACAACTTTGAAAAACGTCACAACACCTACTTACCAATGCAGGGGATAAAGCTTAGAACTTCTTATTTTTATTATTCCTCACATAAATATTACAAACTGTAGGGATGAAATTTACTACTTTGCTTTCTTAGCAGGTAAAATCAGTTTGGTAAAGTGCTTTGGCTGCGAATGCGTAAGATATCAGCTGGAGACACCTTACTCTGGTTCTAACTCTCCAACAGTGTGCGCAGCACACGTGAAATGTCTGCCTGTGTTTTACTGCTGCCATTTCAGGAATCATTTACCTACTAACAAGGGGAGAACAGTGCACAGTATCATGGGGGAAAGATAAAGATACCCTCATACTTCAGGCTGGAATGCAGTCTTGGGAAAAGGACAAACATTGTGGAGGTTTTGCTTGCAGGATCAGAAGCATCATACATAAATTGTAGGAAGTTAAATCATTACTTTGTTTTATATTAGTCAGAAATAGCCTTCCACATAGAAAAATTTAGTTATGCCAAGCTGTTCCTTTCTCTGTATGTGTGCACACATACACATGCATGTGAACAATGACTACTGTGCATACATCCCATGGGAGAAAGATGGGTCTATTTGTCTTGCAAGAGGTTTTGTCAGATTAATTTTAATGACGCTACCTTTATAAATTTCCTATATTGTTTATGTTAGCTTCACACCATGTTCAGTATACTGCAACTGGGGTTTGCTGATGCTGCAACAGAACTTGAGCGGTATTTCAAAGCATTAACTCTTCATCTTTTTGCCATGGATTGCAATTTCAATTAAGGGGTAGAGGTGCCTGCATCATTTTTGCAAAAGTTGTGGAAGAATATATTGTTGCTTATTAGCAGACTGTGATTTTTCTCCAGGTCCCGTAGGACGCTAATCCCGCTAAACCTTTCCGTAGGTTTTCTGTCTATCAAGATAGAAGCGGCGGGGGAAGGGGGAGGCGGGGGGGAAAGGGGCAGAAGATGTGGAGCGTAGGCTTTTGCACGGTTGTGATTTATGCAGGTTCAGGGCTGTTTGGTGTAGTGGTACGACACAGCACCGGGGTCAAGCCACAAGAAACACTGGGGGCAGATCAGAATATTCAATTAGCTTCCTGGCACCTCTGAATCACAAAGAGAGGATAAGATCTCTCCATCACAAGATCCAGAGCGGCCGGGGGAGGGGGTGGACCTGCCCTCTTCAAATCTCTCTCCTCCCTCCCACCCTCTCTCCTTTCACTGTAGGAGAACCGTGCTTGAAACATTCCTTTCTGCACGGAAGGACTTTTCCTATTGTTGTTTTCTTTGTGTTTCAGTGTTGCCAACTTACTGGAATTCTTGTCGTGGTTTCACAGCAAGGCTCAGGCTGACCAAACGGAACCAGCTGCGTTTGTGTATGGGGCCGCCGCTGCTTTAATCCCCCAACAACGCCGATGGAGAGGGAAGGAAGGGATCCTCAGAGGGGAGCAAGCAGATCCGCTCTGTACATATGGGTGCCTGAAAAGCCAACACACAGATTGACCGTACTTAATTAGAAGCGAATTGTTTAAAGCAGTTCACACCCCAGCAACACACAGACAGGGCAAACAGTGCTTGGGAGCTGCAACCCCAGACTGGGAGCTATGTGCACTCTTCTGTAACTATATGTTTGAGGTGACCTGGATACAAGCTTTGGGAAGCACCTACCTGTGTTTCAGTCCCACACAGCTGGCAGCCAAGAAGATATGCTCCTGCCTCATTCACCATTACCATTTCTACATGGCTGTACTTCCCACAGGGCAGTGGGCAAGGGGATTCTCAAACAGGAATGGTGGAGATGCTGTTGACGGTGAGGGGAAGCCCTGTGCTGAGACAATGGGTCAAGTACTTCTCACCCACTACTCTCTGCACTCAGAAGACAAAATTTGCATTCAGAGACAAATGAACTGATCAGCCCAGATGCTTCACTGCTGAAGAATGATACTCAGTCACTAAGGAGCCAGTACAGGAAAATGCTGTTCTCCATTTACTTCGTCTAAAATTTTCTCCTCTCACTTTACTATGGCACCTCATCATCCAACCAAAGGGACCCTCTCCTGCTGGACAGCATCAAATGGGACTTCAGTGAGACTACAGCCGCAATATCAGATTCAGGGTTTCGCACAACTACATCCAAAATCACCTGTGGTGGTGTAACACACCTCTCCCTCTCAGCTTCCCGTTGACTAAAGTGTCAGCTGATTGTTTCCTGACTGAACTAGAGCTAGGGATTTTTAGTTGATTATTTCAGGTTGAAGAAGATGCAGACTACATCTGTTAGAAGGTTAGAGGGAGAAAACACAGGCAATGCAGTTGTTCACTGAACTCTGCTTTTAACTCAAAATACAGTTTGGGATGTGTTTGTTTGCCTGTTTTTTGCTGTAAGCAAGCAATCAGAAAAGCTGTTAAAGGTGTAATTTAGAATGAACAACCGCGTTGCTTACGCATTAAAGATGCATGCTAAGCACAGAAGTTAAAAATTAAAAGGCTTGATTTTTGACCAGGGTTCAGTTCTAATTTAGTGTCCAAACTTATCCAATTCTTAACAGACAGATAGAAACACCAGGGTTGATGTATGACTAGATAAAGATACAAAGCTGATGGCTAAAAAAAAAAAAAAAAACCCCCAAAAAAACCCATTCACCTAAAGAAACATTGGGTCAGATCTGCACCTGTAAATTTGTCTCTTCTGAACTTCTCAGGGCTAGGACAGTTTATAGAGGCTGAGGATCTGCCCAGTGCATTATCCGATAAAGCTGTAATTGCCACTGGCATTCGGTAACCTTGTGGTCAATCTGTCCTTGGATAAACCCAGGTTTTTCCACATAGAAAACATTTACATTACAAGCTGAGGTTCCAATTTCACATTTAAGTTTCAACATTAAATCCTATGCCTTTATCATGACAAGCTTTTTTGTTATTTTTGCTTAATCATCCTAAAGGAAGGCTACCCGTAGCCATGCTCATTTTTTGAGAGAATGCTGGTAATGACAAGACAGAAATCGAAACTAAAGAGTCTGTCTCTCTGCCTGAGTAATAATATAAGTACCCAACAGCAGCAGTTAATTTTTCAGATTTCATTCATCTTTGCTGTTCTACAATTTAAAGTGTCCCATTTCTTTAACTGAACCCCTGTTTTACAGCAAGCAACAATATTTGTGTATGGGTGTTAGAGGTTTCCTTTCTTAACAGACAGGAGGATCTCTTTAGAGGTACTACTCTTGAGGCATTTCCTTCACCTAAGGCGCTATTCAGTTTGCATCAAAGCCATCAGGCTTCAGGGGAGCAAACTTAGTTGTTTTCATGGGGTTCCACAGCAGCAATGTGTATTTGGACTTCAACACTTAACCTTTCCAAGTACATGTAGTGTGAGCAGAAGTTTCCATAAATAGGGAGGTCATGTTTTAGGGAACTGAGCTATATCTTGTACAAAGAACCAGTATTGATTTCAACTCTACAACATACAGAAGAGAAAAAGCAGAAAACAGCCCTGAGTTCACCAAGTTTCTGATATAAGCCACATGACATTTCACAGTATCTAAAACAATGGCAGTTATTTGCCAGGGAAGTCTTTCCAAGGATTTAAAGAACAAAAACCATCTAATCTCTAAGAGAAAGATGGCCTTAGTTGATATGGTTTCCAAACTTCTAATGGATATATAACTAGACCGCAGATTTCTGGAACACTGGATCAAAGGTGGATCCCTAGCCCCCATGAATGTGCAAAACATTAAACTGAGGAGACATGAATCAGGCCAGAACAGAAATCACAGAGTCAGGATTACACAATGCAGCTGGCACTGTGGCGAGAAGTTTCCTCAAGGTCTCCTGGTTAGCGACGCATTACAGCTTCTCTTTTTCAACCTGGAATTATTATCACTGTGCCCTGGAACAAGAAGTAGTGCATGGGAACTGTGTGCTTTTTTGGTAACTGCCACTGAACAAGCGAGACTAGCAGACAGACAGTCACTAAAGGAGCTTCCGAACACCCCCTCTTTATTTCACCTGCAGAACTGGGCCTGCGATGGGAGTTTAAAAATAACAGTACAGAGATGAGAGAGTTTATTTACCTGGAAGGCAGAAGGAAGGGGAGAAAGATTGAACAGCTTCCAGTTGTCCTCTCCACCCTTTAGTCAGCACTGTCTGGTACAGCCTGCAAGTCCCTGTGCCCTATCCTGGAGACAGTAACAAAGAGCAAGTATGCTTTACCCCAGCTGTATCTCTAGATACCACAATTCTTGGTACTTGCCTTACTGCAAGCAGACTTCTTTGGCAATTTCTCTGTCTCTGAGGAACAAAGGTCCTCATTTTTGCTCCAGTTCACTGGCCCTTCAGTGCCTGCTCTGCCCTGCAAGGAAGCAACAGATGGAATTTGTACTTGAAAAGGAATGGGAGGTAAAGAGGCATTTCCAAATAACTTATGTTCTGAAAACTTCTTAGGGTACTAACAAAGGAAATAAGATAGGCTGGAATAACTCTGAACACCCTTCACAGGAGCAGATTGAGCTATGTTGAGAAAAAGCAACACTGGAGTCCTTGTCTTCTTGATGTTTTTCCAACCACATTTCACTTTACCAGCAAAGCCTGGGCAGCGTTACAAAACCACAACTGCACATCCCAAGCGCACTCACAGGGTAGAAAATAATTACTCTGTGAATATCTATCCTGGGTTTCACTGCAGTCACCTATAAAACAAAAACAATAGAAACATTAGCATTTCCCACACTTATTCAGGTGTTCTGTATGATAATATTCACTTTCAAGGTTATACATCTCAACACAGTATTCCATAAAGGAGAGAAACACATAGCAGGTCTTTCAAAATAAGAGCTAATGTGTCTTCACTGCTGAAGCCAGTAACTCAGGAACAGTTTAATTACCCAAGGACCTGCTGTTTTTCATAGGATGCTAAGTCATTCAATATACCAGCAGACTGCTCTTAGTTAATTGATGAGAATAAAATAATGAAGGAAAGCTCCTGCCTCATGTATTGCAGAAATGTAATAGCAAATGAAACAACAAAGAAAGGTTATCACACTACTCTAGCTCTGTCTAGGCCACAGCCTTTTTTTTTTGTTTTAAAAAAAATAGGAAGTCACTTAAAACTTCTGAAGCATTAATTATTTTCTGATTTAAGGCACCTGGGCCTGGTTAACAAAACCTGAAGTGCTCATTGCTGTAACCAAAATTGATAAGAGCTGTGCTTTAAAGGTATAATACCAAGTACTCTGAAACTCCGAGCCCATATCTTAATTGAAGTACCAAAAAAAAACCCAAAACCAAAGGATATTTTAAACATAGATTCTGTGCATCCATTCCCTACGCATAAAACTAGATGAATCTCTCAGGCACTTTACAGATGAGAACTAGAAAAAAATCTGAAAGGAAATTAGGAAGCTTTTCTCAGTGAAAAACAAGTAATATAAAAGACAGCAGAAGAAAACAGTATACCATCTACTAAGCTATTGTTACAAGTAAATACAAATGTGACGTTGCAAGAGATAACACTGACTAAACCTAATATGAGACAAGATTACTCTTCTCTTACATATCATCCAAGCTAGAATGTCCCACAAATTTCTTTTCCTCTCACTTCCCACATAGTTTAAAAACTTAATTACCAAATAGGCAACAGTATCTACCATGTGCCATATGTTAAATTATCTATTTTTGTTGGTATACATCCCTATTAATAACAAATTTGAGGTCTGTTCAGGATAAACACCTATGTAAGTAGGGCTCTCACATACTAAGAACTGTTATGTCTTTTTCCTCCAACAGTCAGGATGAAATGCTTGAGAGATCACAAAAGCAGTCCATCAAAAGCACCTGAGAAAAGATAAATAATGAGCCTTTAGACCAGTAACATTAATTAGAATTTCAGACCAAACCCAGGGTAATAACAGTAAGCTAATGAGAACATGGTTTAGCAATATAGGGGTTGCAGGTGACAAATTCTCATGGTTTTGATATGTATTTCAGAACGTCAGAGACTAACCACTGCCTACTTAATAGAAATGCTGAAAATACATCCTTACTTCATTAATTTTGTGAACACGCCTTCATGCTTATTGAAAAAGAGGACTAGACATCAATAGGCCTATAAAACAGTCTTTTTAAGAACAAAGTCACCCAGTGTCTGACCAAAATACAGTACCCTGCAACACCCTGTGCATGCCAACCATTGATTTGTATACTGAGATATTTATAGTATAAATATATTTTTTATATTAAATTAAAATGGAAAAATACGAAGAAAACAATAGCTCAAGATAAGCCACATTTTAGCAATTCTTAACTGATTGCTAAGGAATAATATCCAAAATATTTGCTTTGAAAATAGTACCTGGTTCAGCCAACCTGCAAAACTACTTTGACAAGAAGAGACCAAACTCATGAATGCATTAGGTCAAAAGGATTACAATAATTAAAAAAAAAAAAAACAGCCTCTCTCCTCCTTGGGGGACTTGTTCACAGGAATGAGATATAGGACAGTTCAGTGAGCACAGACTTTGGTAAGCAGGGTAACTGGCTTGAGAAGTCCACCCTTCCCCCTTTATCTGTTTTCCCTCAGAGCTGCAGCATTGCAATTCACACTCCCTTTTGTCACTTCAGTTGCGCAGGTCCTCAAGAGAGCGCCGAGCACTGTGCTTGCCTTACAGCACAGTCCCACAAACAAGGGATAGAGCTGCAAACAGCAGCAGCAGACACAACACTTTAGACAAACCAACTTTACTTCTCATGCCAACATCTCATCAGATTTTACTTTACAACCTGGGAGGAACACGATAGCATGCCTGGAGAAGACAGATCCACCTAAGCTACCATCAGGAGAGCATACAATGTTATATTTATAGCCACTTCACAGAATAGAAAATTGTGAGGTTTGCCGTTAAAAAACACCTTAATGGTGTGTTTTGTATTTCACAAGATATCTAACTGAATTCCTCCTTCCTCTCAGCACACATTCTTGCATACAGAAGTTATTATTGTATAATCCAGTTCCAAAATGTAAGATTTTTGCTGATTAGGATACTTCTAAAGACCTCAGCACAGTAAAGGGTAGCTCATGCTGTTTTGAATACAGAGTGATCAATATCATTCACGATGAGATCTTAAATTAAAACCAACAGGGAAGTTACTTTTCTGGTGCTTATCTTAAGAAATTTCAGATACGTAACACTTGACTTTCTAGTGCAGCTGCATTGCACCATAAGCCGAAGGGTATATTCAAGAAACTGGAACACATTCTTTACTCATTTTGCCTAAATTTCCACTGGAACAGTAGTTTGCGAGTTTGAAAAAATCCATGAGAACAGAGCTATGCAACATATCCATTGTAATTACTGATGTCTTAGAAGGCTTTGAGGGGGTTGTTCATTCCTTTTTCCCTCTTTAAGATAAACAATTGTGCTTAAGTGTCATTGTAAGTCAGAGCCACAAGCTATTAAAAGTAAATAGGAGGTTACATACCACATACTCCTAGATATTAAAACTCCTTTTATTCCTTAAGAATGATTAATGTTTAGCCTTTCTAGAAAAAAACGGAGCTATGTCACTTTGTGTCAGCCACTCAGATACTAATGAAAATGCCCTAGGTCCTCATAATCCTTTGTGGCTGATTAGGTACAGTAGAAAAACTTGTTTCATTACTTTGAAGGCCATGAGCTTGAACCCTCATATATGTTGACCTGAAAATAATGTTTTATTCATATTGTAGTGTTGTAGTCAAAAATCCAGAAATAATTAAAAAGACAAGCCTCAAACCTTGGACCTTTGAATTATGAAGCTAGATACCTAGTTAATTATTACACAATGGACGAAGGGGAGTGGTGACTCAGCAGTCCTGATATACTACTATTGCCATCTACCTGTGAAAAGCTGATGGGTGATCAAGTACATAACAAAAAGTAAGCCTTTAATTCCCAAAACGTTCAGATGATTTCCACAGGTCACAGTTAAAAAGCTTTCTTCTGGATTAAAAAAAAAATGTAGACATTAGGTTAAATTCTGGCTCCATTAGACTAAAAAGGGAACACTCCAAAGTTCAGTAGTTTCAGCTAAGATTCATCAGCAGTCAGTGACCAGCTCCCCATAGCCATTATTCAAATGAAACACAAGATGCCTCGATCTATTACAACAAGAAAAGAAGGTATTTTTCAAGAAAAGATGACAAAAACCCATGCCTGACGTTAGAAACTAGATATCTAGTTGTCCTAGATACAAGCAGGAACTCATTGTAGTCAACTGTCAGTTTTTCCAGTCAACCTCTCAGATAATTAACCCCCTGAGTTTTTATTAGCTGTTGTTTCTGAGTGGTCTTCAAGGCTTGTTACCTTTCAAGCATAATAAAGGGACTCAACGTGAAGAGCAAAAGCACGTATATATGAATGGTGAAGTTCTCATTTAAAAAGCTGTCATCATCCGACAGACAGATGATGATACTGAGAAATGCTGAAGTAAAGACTAATGAATAGAAACTCTGCTGATTCATGTTTAGCTTTTCCAGCAGAAGTAGATCTCTCTCCATATCTAGCAATCAAAGAAACCTAGTGAAAATTCAAGACAAACATTTACATCCTCAGTAATCAACAGAGGCATCCCACACTATCCTTGTAATATATTTAGTCATATCTGTTCCTTTATGCACCTCATTGCCAATAACCACTGTTAATACCAGCTAGCTTGGGCTTTGACAAGTCTCATGAATGTAGTAATACATTAGCTTTAGAAAAGCTTTTTCATATTTTAAATCAATTCAGGTGAGCTTCAATAAAACTTACAGAACACATTCAAAATACATGAAACCTCTTCTCATGTTCTGCTATCATCCAACTTTTCCAAATGTCATCAGACTACAACTGTTTCAAATACTGAAGCACTGACTACAATCAGAAAAGATTCAAATTATACATCATGTTATTGCCAGCACTCTTCCATGTCTGCACCAAGGTCTTTTTCATGAAAGAGAACATTAAAGCCAAATCTTGCTCCTAGAGCTACTACACCAAGAACCATCTACTGTTCTCTTAATTGACATCATGCTGTTCTCTTTATTTCAATTGCTATACCCTCACTTATCCCAGTATGGATCACATAGTTTTCAAATTGTCATTTACTTTTCCTTCCTTACCAATAGATTCTTGTCTTCCTAGTATCTCCTTGCAGGCATTAATCTCCTGCTTTAAAGATTAAGTTATAAGAGACAGCAAACAGGACTGCAAACCAAAAGGATGTAATCAGTATGTGCAGTAGTTCTAACTACTCTTCTCATAGCACAACAGAATTACTTATGTAAACTGACATATTGATCAAGTTGCAGTACATGAGAGAAGGTCAGATCCACAACTATGCAGATGCTGGTTTGAACTAACTTACCAGTATAAAAACCTCATACAAACTGAATATGATTTAGGGTCACTACTACTTTAGATCCTACTCCAGACCACAGCTAGAGTGCATACCAGGAAGAGATGAAGGTATAACACTATAGCCTCTGTATTTTCCTAGTTCCCAGCTATCCCTGGACAACTATCTATGAGACAGAGCAGTTTGTTGACTACTTACTATGCCCATGATGTTTAAATCCCCATAAACCAGGATTAGGAAAGGACAAAAGGTACTTTAAAGCCACCTGTCATCATCTCACACTCATCCTGAGTTAAACACAGTGAAAGACTAAGGATTTGTGGGCAGTTTTCCATTTTAGTTTGACCTTTAGGTTTTAGCAGTATAATAATCAGGTTAAATTAGAAGAAAGGTATTCAAAATATCATTCCCTTTGGGATTCAGTTAAGGGTTAAAATATAAGAATAAGGGATTTTCCATATTCTAGAATACCAAAGAGAACCGTTATTATTTTTGAGATTAAAAATCCTGCCACAACTGACCAGTTTCCACAGGGACATGATTGCACTCCATGCCCTCAATCACATGCTGCAGGAGATTTTTTTCCCCCATAGCAAAAGGTAGTTTTCCATGGGTTGCATTCCCAAAATCAGACTAAAGAATATATCATCCCTGCCTATGTTTCACTGTTTTAAGTAGAGGACATAAGGATATTTCAAGTAATGGTCTTCATTAAAACTTAGTATTTAGGAGCCTAATCATATTTTTACACTGTTCCATCCAATTAACTCTTCATCCTAATTGAACCTTTGGGTGCCACTATCAAATAGGTGTATCAAATTATTCTTGTAATTGTTTTATTACTAAAGCCTGAATAATAACCGCACTGGACACCAGTATTTTTAAGTAGTCTAGATATTAATATATACTTTGATTTTTACATGTGGACATGCACAGATTCTAAACACAAAGTTTAAATGCTATCTCCTGCTCTGGAAAACACAGTAATATACTAACAGATACTTGCAACCTGCTTACACAGATTTATGATAAAACCATTCTGTTACCGTAAATTGGCAGAAACAAACTTTTTAAGACTTAATTTAAGTTTGGAAAGCAGGCACTTCTTTATTACGGCGCCGGACACACAGGGGATCACTCCACCTAGCGTGCATACCGGGTTGCTCCACTACAGAAATTATATACAATCAAAATATACATATTCATCACCTCCATAAGATTTTCTCAGTTTACTAACCAGGCCTACGACTTATCACTTTTCTTGACAGGTGCCATCATAGCAATTGCTAGCTAGCTAAGCTCCATCTATGGCTTTCAAAATTTCAAAAGCCAGTACTACATTTTAAAGAATTATTAACAGTGTCTAAAAACCAGATAAGCATTTGTAGGATAGGAAAATCCAGTCTGCACACTAAGATTTAATTCTATTATGAAATCACTACTAGAAAACTAGCCCCAAAATACTATGATGATTTACAAGGAATACGGGAGTCGGAGACCCTTTTTCCTTTCCTTCCCCTTGCCACCTCTCTTCTATAGCATTCCTCCACCCAGCTGTTGGGCAGGGCAAAATCATAAGCAGCCCTTATTATGTGCATTATGGCTACAGACAACCCAGGAACACACCTACAGTTCGTGCAGTTTAATTGAAAGTATCTTCATTGAGTTTTATCCGTTTTGTATTTGTGACAAACAAGAGTAGACAAATGTGATGTTGACTCAAGTGTACAAGTTCAATTATACCAGTACATTTTACAGAAGAGGGCATAGAACCAATCTTGTGTTATTTTAGATGATCTGGGGAGAGGAGTAAGGAAGAAGAAAAAAAATGTGGCGCATCTTCCAGTGTCTCTGCCACAGCCCATTCTCCCAGATGTGCTCAGTCTAAACACGCTACATAGCACAGAGACTCTCATGTCAGATTCCCAAACAGAAGGTTTCCCCTTGATTTAAACACCTACAAGAATACTCCATTAGATATATTTTTGATACATTGCCGGCACAGTTGCTTGCTAAAGCACAAAATCAGTTGACAGTAGACTGTATTGCATCTTCTGTACAAAACAGTTCAGTATTTTTAGGGACTTCATCACACACTACTGCTCTTGTAGCACCTATGTAACTCATTGCTCAATTTAGAATCCAGTCACAGAAAGGCCAAAAATAAATGCAAATCACTATAAACAATCTGAATGCAATAGATATTGGTTTGGTGTTTTTACCCTACAAGATAATAAAATATTCCATTTTAGTTTTAATGTAATTTTGATCTTTATGTCTGCATTCCCCTATCTGACAAACAAAGCAGAGATCTTTGCTACTGTCACTGGTTTCCTTAAAATTAAAAAAAAAAAAACAACAAACATTGGTGAGAAGGATCAGAGGTAGAGTTTTGTGGGCAACAGTAGCATTCACATTTTCAGACTACCCAAGTTTGCAACTCTTAATAGCTTGTTGAATTTTGTTTTGGTTTATTTAAACTATCTGGCAGAATCCTCTCAGATTTTGGTTTATGGTTCTTTTAGTATTTGTTTTACACAATTTTCCATGAAGAATGAACGACAATAAGGAATCAACAGAATCTTTTCTATCAACTCAACTGCAACATCAAAAAGAGCTGTTTCACATGCATATTTGCAGAAATAAGCCCTATTTTTCTTGAATTTGTATCTGCGCTGTGACATGCTAGAAGCTGACTCAAATTTCTGCAGCTAGAGCCTGCTCCTTTCCTCAGCAAATTTCTTCAGGTGAAAAAGTGGGAGATGGTTGGAAGCCTGGTTCTTTTAATCTTATCTTCTCTTCTGAAAGGAGCTACATCTGAAGATAAGGGATGTTGAGTCACATGCCTTTTCTGCCTTAGAGTTCTTATCATGTATGGGGAATGATCCCATTTCTACAACACCAATTTTAAGCTACTGCAATTCCATCATCTTTACAAGAGATGTTCCTGATATGCACAAATATGAAGCGAACCAGGCATAGTCATAACATTTAGCTGTGACAGTAAAACTGGGGCTACCATCTATTGCCNAAAAAAAGAGCCATACTTGGCCTTTGAAGTGATCTGTACTTCAGCTGCCTCTGGCTAAAAGGGTTTAAGGGGCGGAGAAGAAATTTTTCCTAATCTCTGGGGTGACATTTAACAGACCTGGGAAACAGATAGGGACTGCGAGGGTCTCCTAAGGAAGGTCTATGGCATGAATGACTTCTAAAAGCAAATAAAATAGTAATGCATTCAGTTCACTTAATGTCTCATTCTTTGACAAAGGATTTCCTTCTTGGCTTTATCTCCCTCTTGATACTAACCATTAACAACAGGGCTGAGATGGACCAAATACCTGACACAGTGAAGACTGCAGGAAAGAAACACACTATACTCAAAGAATCTTACGTCAAAATCCTTGTAAACTCTGCAAACTCCTCCTGCTTGCATTTGGCGAAGTAACTGTCTTAACTATGCCACAGTATGCTTTATAATATGCAATGATCAGAAACAGGAGTAACCACTTCTAGTTCACACAACTTCACTTTTTAAAAATTATTATTATTTTAAAATCCTTTCACTAGAACTTTATATATTTAGAGCGGGGTAAGAACTTCTACTCCAGGCCAGAGTTCTCAAGAGGTTCTTAAGACAAGGAAGCAACAAGGTCTAAGATCCACTCCTTTGCACCACACTACAAGCAACAGGCACTACAGGTATTAGTGATCACTGCTTTGTCTAGGTCAGGCTTTGTGAGCACACAGAAAAAGAACGTTCCACTGTTTCCTTCAACCTAACCTTACTGCGTCATCCATCTTGGCCCAATTCCCAGTTACAGTTTAGAAGCATCATCCCAGAACTCAGCAATCTCTACAGGCATGTGGCAGTTGTCATTATACAACCCATTGAAGTGAGTTTTGAACCGTATTTTGGGCAGTTCTGTCCCACAGCGCCCCCAGCATCTCTAATCTCTACAAACCAATCTGAAGCAATTAAAGACACTCCACAAAAAAGCTACTAATCTGGAAGATATGTATCCGCAGCTGACATGTCCACATAAAAAACTGCCTAGTTAGAACATAAAAGCTGCAATGAAGACGCTTCAGGATCCTGTTCACAGAAGGTACTTCAACATTCTAATGTTAAGCTAGCATGTATTTGAAGTTCTCTCAGTTCAACATACAGTCTCAAGAATATAAGAAATCCAGCACTAAAAGGTTTCTTAACTTCAACTGTGAGGGACATTCCTTCCCAGTTATGTCAGCTTTGTCAGTATTACCGCCTCACTCTTGAAAAGCAGTTTCATCAGGAAAAAAAAAATTCCTGAAAACATAAGAAATAAATGCAGGGAATTAAAAGAAGTGGGAGAAGGAGCAGACCATTAGGCTACCTTTGATTCTCCAGAAAGACAGGAAAGATGAGCCTGTAATTTTCTCATTTTGGAAAGCTTCTAAAATTAATTTTGCTTAACTAGTGGATTACGCCGGGCTGGTCACTAAACAAATGACATAGTAGTATAACTTATAACTTTACACATTCCCTTGAATTTGATTGTACTTTTCTGAAAGTCTTCATACTCTGAGATGATTCAAAGCAGAATTAATCATAACAATTAAAACACTACAGAATATTTTGAATCAGCATTTTCATTTCAGCTGAATCACTAATAGTCTGAGCCCCATTTACAAACAGAGCTTGGCAAAACTCATTTACTACTATTTGATGTTCCCTAAGTAATTTTTGTATCTCCCTGTCTGTCAGGTAGAGATACATGGACAACACAAGGAAATGTAATATAGCCTTAAACATTTATTGTATATACAATATCCAAAGCTCAATTAAGAACACCTTTGGGAAGAGAGTGTAGAAATGCCATCTTTAAAAAAACACTTTATTTTCTGCAGTGCAGAACTACTGAAGCTTTTCAAGTGGTTTACAGAAGAGAAGGCTGAAGGTCTGTCACATGAGATTAACTCTAAAAAGGACTAAGTTCTTATATAAAGGAAAAGTGCATGCAAAGGGCAGTAATATACTAAGCAGGCTAGGTTAACTAACAAAGCCTGTATCTCAGTCATTCGAGCAGGGAATGCCATCCATACAAAAAGATCTTACCTCCCCCCACCCTTTCTCTACTTCAAGGACACCTCCAGCAGCCCACACTCCATTACATGCCAGTGCTTGCTCAGCAGTTATTTATTATAGTATTCCACAGCTCAGGAAGGAGGACAAATCAGATATTCCCCTTTACGTATTTCTGATCCACAGGTAAAGCACAATGCCCAAACAGACCATTCAACAGAAAAACAAAACTACAAAACCCACCACATTACATGTTTTGGCCTCTTTTTGAAGCAAAGTGGCTATAGTCATAGCATTGATACTCCTACATGACATCTCAATTTCCTGACGCTTTAAAAAAAAAAAAAAAGTACGTTAGTCGTAGTACTGATATTAACAGCCTTGCTCTATCAGTCATTTCAAAGCAAATCTCCGCAGTCAGGAAGGCCCACAAAACGTTCATACTTGAGTCAAGACTGACACCCAGTGGCCATATCTTTTAACTGATTTTTTCGGTATGCCAACCTGATTTTTAAGAACTGAGATTCCACATTAAGATTCTACTCCAGACCTTCAGCCTTCTCCTCTGAAAACCACTTGAAAAGCTTCAGATGTTCTATAGCACACATAATATAAAAATAAATCAGCTTAAAACTCACACTATATATAAACTTGTTTCCTTAAGAGCCTCTAACAAGTCAGATGTTTTGTACTACTATGCACATGCATTTTAACAAGTTTAGAATACTACAGGCTTTAAAAAACATAGAGAATCTAGTCCCACCTCTCTAGTCATTATGGTTAATAGAAGATAATACCACAAGGAGAGGAGAAAGAAGTTTTGATATTAAAGCACTGTGGTAGGTTAACTACTTCAGAAATGGACATCTATTTTCTGTATTTCCACATAATCCTTTTTACAAGGATTACAAACTGTAAGCATGGTATTAGATTCAAGTATTAGTGATTAATTAGTGACTTTTTTCATTTGATGCAGTATTAATATATAGGTTCTAGCCACTGAACTTCAGTCTAACACCAAGGGAAGTAATTTTTTGTGGAAGTAGAATACGGAACACATGTAAAATGATCATCATACACAGAAAAAAAGGAGTTTACTTTCTATATCTCTTGCTTTATTTCAAAAGCATTAATACCATAATACACAAGTCTATTTTGATTGGGGGAGTATCATTAAATCTGACTGACAGACAGGCAATTCATGTACTTGTTTGTGATATACTTCAAAATAAAATGGCTTATTTTATTTTCCCTCAGACACCAGCTGTTATGATTTTGTCCATGCATGGTGCCTTGACAGGCATAACTACATAAAGTTAAGGTTTCAGTTTATCCAAAGATGGTATAGTGGAGTTTTGTGATACTAGCAACAAGTGCCTTCTTTATCACATGCCCCATCTTTGGTAAATGCTTAGCAGCACACCCCTTCAATATGGTCAACAAAATAGGGCAGAGTTATGCAAATATCACTAGGCTATCATGATAAGTGATTATTATTTCATTAACACATATCAGCAGTTTAGTGAATGCAATCCAGCCCTAGGGCAGCATATACCAAACCAACAGAATGAGGTTCTCCACTGAAAGGTGGGAGAGTAGCATTATCTAGTAAAACACAACTTTGCTGATTGGTGTTACTGTTTTACCAGCTAAAATACACGAGAATAATTTCTTTCAGAGGCACTAGGTTTTCCATCATACATGTCTCTGAATTCTGAGTCTGAGCTATAGCTAGTCTTCCTCAGATAGTACATCCATTTCAAGAAGGGTAATAATATCTTGAAATTACTTGTAAACCTATTTGGAGGAAATGATGCAAATTAAATCCTCTTTCAAAATCATTTTAGATGGAATATGAATGCTGCACATGAAGTGTCAGTTGCTCGATCTGAAGTATTTCAGCTTCCCATCTGAACAGTAAAAGGAAAAAGCAGCAAGGGCACAAACAGGCTAACAGGGGAATTTTCTTTATAGCACAAGCCACATCATAGTATTCTGAGTCCATAGGATTAGGGTACATAATTTGCAGTACGGAATCCAGAAGAGCTATTGCTGAAAAGATACGCAGTTCAGCAATAGCACAGGATAGTACTTGTGGTAGCATCTATGCATTCAAATAATATCTGCATTGCAGGTCAATCAGATCACCTGCTGCAACACAAACCACTTTGAATCAAGCCATTCAGAGTACCAGTAGTTTTTGTCAGAAATGCTCCTTAAATGGTGCAGAATACACTTAAAAGGTGCAGAATAACGGCGCACGGATTTATAGAATACTAGCAGTCACAGAAGACTGGAGTCTACAATTTAGCGTCTATACCACCTATATCTGGTGCAAAAGATTACATTCACTTTTACTCTATGTAAACTGAGTTAAAAGCTTGCTATTAATACCAGTAAAGATGTAAAGATCCCTTCTGTGTAGCAGCTATTCTTTCCTTCATTGGGTCCATGTCTGTGGCCAGCAGTGGCTGATAACCTACAGGACAGATCACATAAGCCAGAAGCACATACACCTAGAAAAGCGCAAGGACACATAACTATGAGCTCAGTAAAACAGAAGGTTTTCTCAAGGATATTCCTTTTGTCCTCCCTGCTCTTGGAGTAATGTAGACAGCTGAAAACTTTCTACCACTGTCCCACATTAATTCAGTGATCACATGTAACGATAACCCAAATAATTTTGAACCCCTACACCATTTTTATTCAGCAGCCAAATATCCTCATCTTCCATAAGCACACAAGCCATTGATGTTTTCAAGGTACCTTGTAACTGCTCTGGTACGAATCACTGGACAGCTCTGGAGACAAGGAACATCCTACTGCCCCCTTTTGGTATCCAACAAGGCCTCCATAGCCTGGATTGAGGCAGGAAACACTCCTTTAAGAGTGATGCTCCAATCATTTGCTCAAAGAACAGCTGAGAAAGTACTTGGAAAAATTAGTTCCAGGGTTTTTTTCCCTACCTCTACACTTCAAAATTAAAGCAGCTGAGTTTCACTATGAGGTAAGTTCTTGGACTTCAGCAAGTATTATTCTGACTACACTTACAAATAATACAGTTCACGTGTCACTTAGAGTATCTAAAGCCATGCTAACCTTCAGACTTCTTGGTATCTTGTATTTTTAATAATGAAAAAGAAAGTGTAGGTGAAAACTTCTTCATGTTGTGCTTGCATATGTTATTTAACATTTGACTTAAGTACTTGGAAAGCCATCCCACTTTAAATTTCACTTAAACTAATATTTATATGTTTTTATATATTGTTAAAGAAAGAAGATACATCATTTTATTGTGAGGAAAAGCCTTACCAATTTTGCTTCTTCGCTGGCATATGGAGCTAACAAGTCCACAACTAGTTTAAGACATTTCTTTGAATTCAGGAGCTTCAGCTGCAAATCTAACCAATAAAAATTAAAAAATTTCTTACTGAAACAAAAATACTGTTGAAACAAACCCCATCATCATTAATAGCTTAGTTTCTGTAGCAATCCTCAGAGCCAGAAAAAAGGTCTGCTTAGATTTTTGCTAGGCTAGACACAGCAGAACATTCGACTGGTAGATATTTATAGAGAATTACTCCTTCTATAAGCCTATTCTTACCTAAAGGAGCCAATACTTTTCTTCACTACAAAAATCCTGGTTATACTAGCACTGAATGTATTACACCACTTTTATTAATATTTAAGCGTTCAAAAACACAGCCTCCTTCCCTCAGCTTCACACTGCAGACTGTATTCCTTCACTCTCGCAGAGGATTTTATGGCTGTATCAGGTGCTGAGGCAATTTAATAAGTCAATTCTGCAACAGGAACCGAGTCTCCACTGCAGAAAGCTACTAGCCATATTGTCCCTCACACGACTTATTGTCTCCATGCCTGGGAAAACATTCCTCTCAGGTTAAATAGGCTTCTGCCTCCCACACGCGGGAGGCCTTTACAGCAGCTGCTGAGAAGAGCGAAGCTGCTTGCCCTCAGGAGCTGTGTGTAGGCAGAGATGCGGCAGCAGGCAATCGGACTTTGCTTGTAAAAATTTTTTGTTGTTTCCTCTTGGGCAGAGCTGCAGAGGCCGAGCCAGCTGCCACAGCCGCCGAGCAACCGCTGCTGCCCGTTAGCATGGAGCCGGCGGCAACAAGTCCGGCCCGCAGGGCCGGGAACGCCGCTTCCCGCCGTGTGCTGCCCGAGCCGCCGCCAGGCCGGGCCGCCCCGCTACAGGCCGCTCACGGCCGCCCCCGCCCGGCCCCTCAGTAAAGCCCTGTAGGGCATGTCCTGAACTCGGTCCCATCTAGCCGCTTTTCTTGCGAGGTCTAACGCAATTTAGCTTTTACCAAGTTTCATTTTATCCCCACGCATCTTAACCCACCTTCTTAACCACCTTCTGTCATGCCTCTACTCCTTACTGAAGTCCTGTAACAGTCAGATGCAAAACCAGGTACTGAAAGACGTTTTTAAGGCTGAACAGCAAGATTCAGCTGGCTTGGTCCTCCAAATATTTAAGAATAAACAGGATTAAACTCTGCCTGTTGCTGTCAGTTGTATCTGTGCAATACCATTCAATAATAATTGCATTTCATTAAGCTCTTAACTCACCAAGCTGTAATACAGACCCCTTCTGCAGCTAATGCATACCTATCTGTAAAAACATACCTACAGAGCGTGCTACAGGCACATGCAAAGCAAAGAGCTGTTCAAACACCATATAAAATGGATTAATAGATCAGGGTTCCCCCTAATATCACTCCACAGAAGCAACTCTATGCTGTTTACATTCTACGAGTTTTTATTTACAAACATGTGTTTAAACATACTCACCTTTTTTAAAAGGTGGGAATAGAGGCAGAGTTTTGCTAGTTCATCAGAGAGAAGACCTCCCTGTAGCCAGCAGCCACAAGCAAAGGGGGTGTTGTGATAGGGCCGATCTTTCCCACAGCGCTCACCCAGGGTTTTGTGAAGAGCTCCGGACACCCACTGGTGTTCAGATGCCTACTGGCCTGGGTGCCGAGCTGCAAATAATGGCACCAACTCTGTCAGGTGCAGCGATGGCCAGTGGCACCCCCAGGGCAGGGGGCATAGGGGGTCCCCAAGGGGACAGCAGAGCAGGACCTCTCAGCCAGAGCCCATCCCACTGCCCCCAGCAAGCAAGCTGGGCAGGCTGGGGGCAGCCCCCACCCAGGGTGTCAGGCACCTCTGTGGGGACAGCACAGGACCCACTGGTCAGCATGTCCAGGAAGGGCTTGTGACAGAGCCAGTGACCAACATCCTACAGCACCACTAGGACCAGGACTGATGGCCTCAGGCTGAGCTGAAATAGAGCCCCCAGACCCATAGGCACAGGTGTGGGTGGGGGCATCAAGAGAGGCTGCTCAGGACCATTAAGGCTTATTAGTGCATTAAGGGCTCTGAGAACTAGTTTACTACCACAGTTACTGCTATGAGCTCAGAGTCTAATGTGTACTTTTATAAACACTTTAAAAAAATCTGTAGGTCAAAATATGCAACTTCTGACATTCCTGCCAGTTTAGAGTTATACTGACAACAATGGTTGCAAGATAAACGTTTGTCTTTTTATAACACTATAAATAATCACCTCTCTGAAAGACAAAATCTATTCCCAATATTAAAAGGATTACAGCTTTAGACCTGTATGGAACTTGACTTTTCCTACCAAATCCCTGTCATTTTCATCTGCAAAATACCGTGTACTACATACAGCAACATGCTTTAACTTGCTAAATGTATTTCCAGCAGAGTAATTCCTTTCCCAGTTATCAGACAATATCTTCTATAAATCACAGAATGGTCAGGGTTGGAAGGGACCTCTGGAGATCATCTAGTCCAACCCCCCCGCCAGAGCAGGGTCACCTACAACAGGTTGCACAGGACAGCGTCCAGGCGGGTTTTGAATGTCTCCAGAGTGGGAGACTCCACAACCTCTCTGGGCAGCCTATTCCAGTGCTCCACCACCCTCAAAGTAAAGAAGTTCCTCCTCATGTTAAGATGGAACTTCCTATGTTCAAGTTTGTGCCCATTAGCCCTCGTCCTATCAATGGGCACCACTGAAAAAAGACTGCTCCCATCCCCCTGGCATCCTCCCTTCAAGTATTTGAAAGCTTGTGCTAGGTGAGATTAAAACATCTGCTTTTTACTGCAACTCCCATCAAAATACATGAGCTTTCAATCCTGAAAAATGTAATTACTGTATTCAAAAAGGAATAGTGTAAAAGAGTTTTGTATTGCTAATTACAGCTATCATGCTGTTGAAAATCAGGTAGATGGAAGAACATAGTTGTGCAAAATATACTTTACAATAAAAAATAACTGACATGCAACAGCAAAATAATTACTTGTCTAAGTAAGTTTTCACTGGCACCAAGTCAAACCTTTAAGATTTGGTTTAGTTTTCATTTTAAGAGTATTTTTGATCTAGGTAAACGTTCTGTATCACCAAATGTTCAGTCAAGTGTTTAGCTTGCTAAAAATGTATCTGTGCTCTTTTATTTATACGGTTTTTCCCTTGTTAGGCTGAACGCTACAAATACTTTTGAAAATAATTTTTATTGTACTCATGTATAGATGTGTTTACATAGGCTGTAAGGTGGAAAATATCTCTTAGTGAGGGAAACAAAAAATGAAAGGAGAGCTATTAATAAGCAAATATCTTCAGAACAAAACAAAAAGCTAATATACTGATATTACACACAGACAGATTATGAATATTTACTCACCACCAAAATGCTCAGACTGAGCTTTTGGCTGTATTGTACAGAGATAAAATAGGAAAGTACTGAAGACAGCCTCTTTCCTTCTGTGCCACATTATAGTTGAAGTTTTCTTGCTGCACCTCTTGAAAAACGTTGCAGAAGAGCAATATTAAAAAGGGAGAAATGGAGAGCTACATCATGCCAGCTGCAAAAGAGAAGACTGTTTACCAGTCCCAAAGAATCACTAAAATCTGTTGGGAGCTACACAAAGAGTAACTCTTCGCTATCAAAGACCTTGCTCACAGCATTTTCCATGACAGCCAGTTTAGCTGAAAACACAATAAAGCTGATTTGCTTTGATCAGCTTTTTGAGACTACATGCTCAAGATTTGTACCAAAAAGCAAAGACAAAAGCTTGGCCTCACTGGAATCACCAGTTCTGCCACTATCTTCGCGTATGCCAAGATTTCATTAGAGGTTCTTATAAGGCTGTGCCATTAAAAGATCATTTTTCATATAGAACAATCAGGTTTTGTCACAGAATATAGGTCCACATTAAAAAAAAATTTAAACTGCAGCCACAACAGTTGGCAAATAGAAGTCAATTTGTCAAGATTTACCATACTCAGCTGACTATTCAGCCTGAATCCTGAGCTGTCAAATCCACTAAAGCACATTCTGCAGTCAAAAGGTAAAATACAGGTTTCTGGTTTATCCTTCTTCAGATACAATCTTCAGTGAAGGTAAGTTTTTAATTTTTAAATGCTCTTGTTCAATTTCTTTGAGTATTTGAACATTTGAACTGTTTTTCCTGAAATTCATGCACGTGATACAACTTACGGGACTGTGAACCACATTCTTTATAATATTTGCTCTTTAATATTAGGATTCAAAATATTGTAAATTGTGTGCTTTCATTATTTTAAAGTCAGGTAGGCTTTTGTTTCTTCTGGGCATTTTGGTCATGTACTGACATGTATCATATAATGAAATAAATACTCTTGAAATACCATTACAGCATGATGCAGTCAGGTTAAATGGTCAAGACTATCTTGAGGCCATGAAACACTAGAAGAAGATTGTGTGAAATGTGCGTATTATTGACAGTTCACAGCAGACAAGATATGTGCATTATTCACATTGAGGTGGCAAAAAAGGGAACACATTTCAGAAGCATCATGTCAAGCTCTTTAGGACAAAAAAATTACCATCAGAGCAGAGGAAAATCAGAAGCACGTTCTGTCTGCTTCATGCTGCTCCCCAAAACTGGCCTCCCTGGTGGCTGAGTATTCCTTTAGCATATAGAAATATTCAGATGGTATTTTGCCAGCTATGCTGGCTCGTGATTACTCCATCTCCAATCCTGTCGCAGGCTTGTTGGACAGCTGAAGAAGGACTAGTCAGGGCTCTGTCACATTCTAGTGACATGGTATCATGCTAGAAGACGTTAGTTAATCCATCTTAACAGAAATTACTCAAGGCTTCTCCATAATTTACTGAATTTTGCTAACCAATGGATGAAGTGGTCACAGTTGAGTCAGACCAGGCTGTAAGAGAGGTATCCACAGACAGAGGGGAGGGACAGATGAAGAAGAGAGCACCAGAAAGGAAGTTTGAAACAGTCAGACTTGCTGCTACTTCAGCCCATTGGGAAGTGATCGTGAGGGCTGTTGCTGACACAGCAGGTCATACTACACCACAGCAACTGATCTCTAAGTCCCAATTCTTCATTCAGTGTCCCTTCAAAATGGCCTTGCAACCTCAGGTAGCTCTGAAGCTGCCTCCACCTATGCAATGGTAACAGCAGTGCTAAAGGGGTATAATATCACTTTGGTTTCCCTTCTTAATAGTGCTTAAACACACTCACTTGCAGAAAGTGTATCTTTCTTCATGATATCTCTCCTTATGGTTCTAAAATGATAAGGAATTTTCTTTAATTGAGTATAGCCTATTCAGCTGTGGTTTTAAATAGCTCTCATATACCCCCTTATTCTTTGAAATTCTCAGATTGAAATACTGAGATCAGACAGCTGAGAACTCTTGGATTTCAAACAGTGATGGAAAAAAATCCAAAGAACTGGATATGCAGCAATATTTGTGACCTCAGCTTCAGTTGGTGCAATCGTAACATGGCCTTTATATTCATTTGAATCTTTGACTCCTGCAAAGATTACCAATCTTAATGCCAACTACTGTCATGTGGGAAGCATATGTGAGCTGGGCCCAACTTAGTCAACTAAGTATGCAAGTCTGTGGTGTCACCTCCTAGAGACATCCAAGATACTTAAATATATTTAAATAGTAGGTGACTAGAAATGTAATTAATTGTGCGTTGAAGCATCCAATGTCTAGATTCCTTAATAAAACACAATACGTTTTTATTTCTTTACAAAAAAAAAAAAAGAATTCTAGCAGTAAATTTCTAACATTTAAATGACAGCATGAACGTTCCTAATCATAGCTTTTAAGACACTTACTCTGTTTAAAGACTACATACAGTGTAATAACATTAAAATGTTAAATAAGCACTTGGTAAAGTTTGTAGTAAATGAGGCAAGAAAGTTTGCTGTTAACTTTTATTTTTAAGAGTTATCTCAGATGCATCAATGCATACATATTTTACATTGGTATCACTTAGGTTTCGATAAACTGTCACCATAAGAATTGTGCAGATATTGAGAACAACACAACTTCAGAAGACTGCAAGTCTAGAAGTGTACTGTATGGTATGTCACATACCTGGAATTCTGGACAGAATAATACCATGCATCCCACGCAAAGAGCTATAAAAATGTGGAGGCCCCACTAAGCTTTTCAAGTTGCACCTGGCCAAAAAAAAGAAGATAAATTTGTCCTGAGGGTAAACATAATTCATAAATAAAAGGAAATATCCTGAAGCCAAGAACTTGCTACTAAACATACAAGAAGAATAGTCAGTTAATTAAGAAATTATTTGCCAGCTATGTTTTAAGGTAGGAATTAGCAGCGAAAGTGAAAGAATGACAATGTTTTGCTTATGGGAGGCACACAATCCCAACCATAGTTAACATGCTTTTTCTTGTTAGAATTAGATTTTTTCTCAGCAAGATTTAGGGGCTATGTGAGATTTATTATATCTGTTTCAGTTAAACACCATATTATTTGTATTCCCCGAAGGGCAAAAAAATGCCTTTTCATTCCTTGCCTTAATCAAAATCTAAATATGTCAGTGTAAGCATGGAAAAATAAAAGTGGCTGAAGAGAAATAAACATCAATTCTTTCCAACCTTGAAAGAAGATTCTTTCTTAGCTGTAACTGTAGCACAAACACCTGTATCTGAGCTAGTTTCAGCCTAGGTAAGGACGGGCAGCCATACAATACAGAGTTGCACTTCAGCCATCCTGGTTCACCAATTTAGCACTAGTTACTGGTAAAGACGGAAAATAGAAAACAGGGTTAGAACCACAGCAAATGGCTTCAGCATCCACCTACGTTGTCCTACCAGTCCCTCTTGCCTATTTAATTTGGAGCCAAAGCTGCATCCTTTCCCCACAATCCCCTCAGCCTCCTTGGCTGTGACTTTCATAAGTGGACTGAGCTGATGGACACTTAAGATGGAAAGGAGGACAGCAGTTAGCATTGGGTCCTCTTTGTATGCATGTAGGTGGAAAATGATGGGTCCACAGAAAAAAGGTATATATTTCAGATACTTGCTTAATATGTTAGTTTGTAATACAAAAGCTTTCTGAGGGTATTTGAAGAATTAGGTGACAAGCTGCAATCACTGGTAAAAGAGATAACCTAAACTAGGTGGCTATGGATCCTGCAGGCTTTGAGGGCATCATACTATATGTCAGTGCTTGTTCTCTAATTATTACAGGCTTTGAAAGGGTAGGTGTGACAGACAAGCCTGGAGAAACTGTTCGGCTTTTGGACTGGTCTGTCTTTTTTGACCTCCTTATGCTTGATGCTTGGCAGTCTCACCAGCAATTGAAATTTCAGTTGGCCCAGTCCATGGGAGAGTATCTTTCTACTACAGCAGTAATAGGAATTCCTCCTTATAAGGAGATTCATTTAAGTCTGAAAGGGATCCTACAGACATGGACTGTTATGATGATGTTGAAAGTATGATGCCTAGTACCAAAAGCTGCCTTGCCAAAGCATGACAGATGTGCAGAAGTATGGGGGTGAAAGGTGCGTGATAGTAATGGGAGAAGAGAGTGAACACAACTGGACTGGTGCATAGGGAAGTGTGTTGGGGTGAGAACAGTCCTCTTCCATACATGTGCAAGTGTAGATGAGGATTTATGTGTGGAAATGGCTATGGGGGACTAAACCTAGGATGCATGTGCATAGCTTGGGGAGGAGGAGAGGAGTGGGTGTGTGCTGAGAAGGGGGAGCCAGGATTGCTGTTCTTCCCCTTTCTCCTTGCCTCTGTCTGCTGGCCCCTCCTGACATATGACACCAGTTCTTACAGGAGCTCACAGCCCAACTTCTCCCTCCTTTCCTCACAGAGCATCCAGCACAGGGAGGACAGCACAGCTGACAGCGAGCCCAGGGCAGCAACCTGCATCTCTGCAGAGCCTTTTGCTTAGGAGCATCAAGGTAAGGACCCCCTGTCCTCTCTGTATCCGTGAGCACCAGAATTCCTGCCCTAAACTGGCAGGAGCTGAGAAACCCTGCAGACATGGCTGTGTTAGGGACTTCTGCAAGATGCTCAGTCGTGGCACATTCATTCTTGCCACTGAGCTGCCCTTTGCGTGGTGCCTACCAGGGGAGAGCTTGCAGGGAGATGACAATGAAACTGAAGTGGTGCAGGACTCACTTGTCAGTCCCTGAGCAGCTTGTGAGCTCCAGGGGTGCCTGTGAGCCCAGGACAAACAGCTCCAGTCCCTGCAGAAGGAAAAAGTCTTATCAATAGGTAGTTGTTGAGCCTCGGCTCAGCACTCTGGGCCCTTGTGTCCCCAGGGTTGCACAGCAGGTACATTCATGCCTGGACAGCACCCTCAGGACATGACTGTTCTTCTGTAGGAGTGCTGAGGATAGGGGGGCTGTGATAGCAAGGAATTGCATGCACGACCTTCAGTTCTTAAGTAAAGAGAACAGGGAAAAACTCAGATCTGCCTCTGTACCTCCTTCTCTCCATGCCAGCTCTGGAAAAAGCAGGTTTAAAAAAAACACCCCTGTGAATTACACTTGGGATTCACACAGCATCCACTTGTGTACAGCCAAGGTTAAGGCTTCTGAGAAGTGCCGGTTGTACAAATGCTACCAGGCAGTGAGAGAGAACTGAAGTATGTTTGTAAAATGTCTGTCTCCAGTTTGTCATGTGCTAGAACTATATGCACTATGCTTGAAAATCACTCCAGTACATTTCTGTTTATTATTTATTACCTATTTTGGAGAAGATCTTACAAAAACCCCAAATAAATTAAAATCAGCTCAGTTTTAGGGACTATATTTTAAAATACAGCCTGCTAAGCAACCTGTTGAAGCAAAACTGAGTAACGTTTTATTGTCCTTGTACTGCTGTACTTCTGTATTATTATTTGTGTTGTTTAGGAAACAGAAAACAAACAAATGATGTTCTTCAGATTCTGGTGGCTCTTGTGGATACTTGAACACCATGAGTTTTTAGCAGAAAATCTCAAGGAAGAAAAAAGATATGGATTGAGAAGACCAAAACCTAAACACAGTCTGTCAAATACTGTAGAAAAATATCCCAGCCCAAGTGATCAAGGTGAATATTGTCATTCTAAAACAGTTGTGGGGTTTTTTTTCCCTGATTCAATTATTTGGATTCTGGACTACACGGCTAACTTGCTCTCTAAGATATTGCTTATAATCAGCCAGGCTTGCCTCATCCTACATTTTCACATGCCTCATTTTTGCACTTTACCTTTTTACTCTCATCTTTTCCCTCACCTTTTGTGTATTTCAGAAAAGGAGATTACTTCTGGTCTTTCTATGATATGGCTGATAGCCTGGTACTGTCACTACAAGAATAATAGCCCATGTAACTGTATTTTTATAGAAGTAATATCATCAGTATTTCAGAAAATTAGTACTCTGCAGATCCTGCTTTTGGAAGCTTTTATGTTACCAGATGTGAGCGCCAGTAGCAGGGACAAAATCTAGCTCTGTTAAATCACATTCCAGTGTCTTATTCAGTAAGACTCATTTTCCTGTAGATGACTCCCACCTTCCCATTCCTCATCCTGGTAGGATATTCAGTGAAATACCAGGCAAGAGGACAGAATGAATGTATAAAACGCAACAACATTCCTCATTTCACACTACATGACATCACCTCACATTCAGTTTCTTATTCCTTGGGGCAACTGTTCTGGAGCAAATTCCTCAGCCTCTGTATGCTCTGTCTTCATGAGGGTCTCACACTTGTGATCACAGATGTTTTCAGAAGTTTCTGTAATTGCACTCCCACTTTTGAATTCTGAAATACATGTAAGGGTTAAGGGTAGAATGTGATTATTATAAAATCAGTCCACTTACCTACCTACCTATTTATTCTAGATGAAGACTGCATTCTGGAAATTGCTTTTTTACTGGACAGCTCCGAAAGTGCTAAGGACTATAATCATGAACAGCAGAAAATATTTGTACTGGAAACAGTAGACAGAATGAGAAGTCTGCAGCTTAGTTCTGGACGTACCCTTAGCTGGAGGATGGCCTTACTTCAGTACAGCAGCACTGTTTTCATAGAGCAAACTTTCCATGACTGGAAAGGTCCTGAAGCATTCAAATCCCACATTGCTCCCATCACCTACATAGGTCATGGCACCTACACAACTTATGCTATAACTAACCTCACACAGCTCTACATGACTGAAGGGACTCCGGGTAGTGTGAAAGTAGCCGTGCTCTTCACCGATGGAGTGGACCATCCAAGAAACCCAGATATTTTTGCAGCTACAGCTGATGCTAAACACCAAGGAATTGTATTTTTCACAATGGGAATGACCAGAGTGGCTGAGGAGGTTAGCAATGCTGCCAAGCTCCGGCTCCTAGCCAGCATCCCAGCATCCAGGTTCGTTTTCAACCTTCAGGAGAAACAAACTGTGGAGAAGGTTCTCAAAGAACTGGTATGTATGAGAAAGAATTTGAAATAGTTATAGGAACACATGTAAAAAAATGGTCTTATTTCCAATATTTTGAAATGCTTGTGCTATGGAAGAAACCTGTACTTTTTACGTGTTAAAGTGGCCCACTTATTAATAAGACCACTGTGCCAAAGTACAGGTTTCCTTTCTCTCCCCACCATTCAGATTTGCCAGCTAAAATATTTGAAGTTGGAAACTGAATTAGACTTAAAGAGACCTCTTGTGAAGTTATTTTTCCTCCTAAGAAAGGTATTTTAAACCTCCTTTCTTAAAAAAACAACCAATTTTTTTATATCCTAGTGCTTTCTTCTGTAGCAAGTAGGAATGTGACATTGCCTTTTGTACCAAAAAAAGATGCAGCTTTTGCAGAAGTGAAAATAAATTTGTAGACCTTAATGGAGATATGTCAATTTACATAAAATCTGAACTTGGCCATAAGATGTCTTTAAATTTCTACAAAAAACCTACCATATAATCAAGAAGAAATGTGTAAACTGAAGTTTTGCTTGGGTGCCTCTTTTCTGCATGTGAACGTAATTTATAAAAAACATTCCCTGCCCAGTATGGAGAACAGAGCCATCCTCTAGCCTGTAAATCTGGTGACACAAGCTGATCTGAGCATGCACAGAGATATAAAATACAAATATAAATAACAATCAGGAGACTTCTGCAGTGGAACTGACACCTGAGTGATCTCATAAAAGCCTAGAGCATGTACACAAGCTGGCCTTCCCATCTGTCTATCCTTCACTTCGACAGCCTGCCACTCTGCATTAGTTTCCCTGCATATCACCCTTCCCATCTTCTCTGGTATTACCATTGCTTTCTGTATCACAGCAACCACCTCTCCAGTGACTACATACACTTTATTTTACCAAACAGGTTGCTATCCTCAGGTTCCTTCTTTTGAAACACGGCTGCTGTCTGGTTTAAATAATGGCTTTGCCATAATTATATGTGCATACATGTGAATTTTAGAGATGTGTATTGCATTGCTGCTCATCAACACATTTATTTCCTCTCAAGAGACTGCATCAGTTGTAAAAAGTGGGAGGAATGCATTGTATGTGGGTGTTTCAGCTGTAAAGCCCTTCTAAAAAATAACAGAGCTAATTCTATGATGATAACTTCATGTGATCACTGTCAAAGTCAAATCTTTTCTAAGGTGTTCTTACTGTTCTAATTTTGTGTGTGCCTAACAGTATGCACAGAAGACCTTCTGATTTTCTCAAGTATAGAGTATGTATCAGTCACTCCTACTAGAGAGCTGCTGCTATCAACACTTTGGAAACAGTGTAGCTTCTGGGTGCATTGTTCCCATATACCCATATTTCCATATAGTTAACTGTTGTTTTAGGTCCGTTTACCATCGTAATTTTAGTAAATTATGGCTGGACAAGGACAGTTGGTCATTTATGCAGTCAACAATCTATAATAGGAATTGAAAGTATTTAAGTTATTTTTTTAGAATAAGGAGATTGCTAGAA
Source organism: Ibidorhyncha struthersii (assembly GCA_013398815.1). NCBI lineage: Eukaryota > Metazoa > Chordata > Aves > Charadriiformes > Charadriidae > Ibidorhyncha > Ibidorhyncha struthersii. Next base: position 81,150 of record VZSZ01010263.1, on the reverse strand, counting down.
TGTTTATCAGAAATTAAATCTTAATTAATGTTAGTTAATATGTTAATTGCATAATTTAATTAACTAGCTGCTGAAGCAATTTATTTTAACATCTTTCAGTGTCTTTCCTGTAGAGCTGGATTATGTCTTTCAGTTTCTAATGTTGTTTTGAATATCTGCCTTTACAGAAAGACCTGTCTGAGGAAGAGGTAAGAGTTTTTCTTTTCTTGTATAGAGCTACTGGTTAATATAGACATTTACAATTATATGGAAACATAATTCAAGGAAACTGATAGCTCAGGAAGTTGGTTAAATATTGAGTCTAATGGGATTGCCTTCAAGTAAAACATGCTTTTGTATTTGCAGGACAGAATTTTAGTTTGCTATGCTATTGTCATTTACTTTCCCTCCTTATTTTCAATTATTTTGAAATTTTCTTTCACACAAGAACAATGTGTGAGTATTCATGTTAGCAAAAATTTACTAATACATCTCAGTATGCCATCCAACAGACTCGGTGGATAAGAAAACATGATACAGCTGAATGTGGTGCAGTTCTAGCCCTTAATGCTCTTCCTGTGCAATATAGTAAAAAAAAAAAAAAAAAAAAAGAGATACACGAACAGTGCTCCACCATTACACTTTTCCAGTTTGTCCACACTGTGTCACCCTGACTGCAGGCATTGGTAGGTCTAGCTGGCGTTTTGAGGGGAATAAAGTTAGCTTTCCTTTTAAAGATGTTATTCCTACTTAAGGTACAGTTATCTCAGGGAAAGACTGTTCTGATGAGCAGCTCAAGGAAAGTGGTAACTATTATGAGCGTTTGCCAAAGTTGAAGCATTTTATTTTTCACCACTGGCATGTTGATTTTTCTCTGTCAAAATAAATCCTGAAGTAGTAAGACATTCAATGTTATCCTTGGACAACATATTGTTACTAATTGGGATATCCAGGTAAGAATGATAGTTAAACCTTTTGACTTCTAGACATCTCCAAGATGAGTGGAGGTTTAATAAATAATAAAACCAAAAATAAAAACATTCCCTGATCCTCCTCCAGAAATAACGCCAGTATCTGTAATAATCCCATATTAAATAGTGGTATTAAAGTTTCAAAAAGATCCTAAAAATTGTGTAACTACACACCATAATGATGTCTGACTGGGACACGTGACAGTAGAGATGACAGAAGTAAAAGAAAGATTAGAAACTATTACAATGAATTGCATTAAATAGATAAAAGTATATATCCATAACATGCTTTGTTTATAGATCAAGGTAAAGCTAAACTATGATCTATCCTACATAAAGTCGAGTAAAGTGGAAAAAGGCTGTAAGATGTTTTATTACCCCATTGTCTTGGCTAACTCTACAATGGCTAGTAATCAAAACAAATCTACAATCATAGACACAGTGTACCAATAAACTGAGCTTGTGAAGAGTTTGGAGGTAAAGCTGTTATCGAGATAATTGAAATTTCAGGAGTAGGAATGATACGGATTTTTTGATGGAGTGTAGTTGCAAACTGACAGTTAAAAGATTTCTGTAAAACATGTAAATATAACCAGCTTCTGGTCATTACTGGTGAAGTCAGAGTAGCCGTACAGTAACTTAAAAGCAACGTTCATGTGTTTTCTTTCTCTTAAAATGTGCTAATTTGGACTATTTTCATTCAAAGTGTCCCCAGGCTGCTACATGTAACTGTGAGAAGGGGGAAAGAGGCCTTCCTGGCCCTGCTGTAAGTAGCTGTCATTTCTCAAATAACTGATATACAATATAAATCAAGATTTATTTCATTATTGTATTTTTTTAGGAAATTATTTGAACCCAAATTTGTGAGACAACAAAAGTTCAAGGTTCAATACATAGTCCTCCACAGTTACATTGCACAGAAATGTCATACCAGTAGGAAATGCAGAGAGAGACCTGCGAATGCCATGAGACACTCCTAAAAAAAGAACAGTGTGATGTGGTGAGGCTCTCCTTTTAGCCACAGCAGTTTAAAAGGCAGGAAGGAGCAACTTTCCTGTGTGGAACAATAATTCACCTGTTACAATCAGACTGCCAGATCAGGTGGATCTAAGTAGCCCCAAATCAAACATTAATATCTGAAAAGCTCTCTGAAATCGAGAGCAAGAGGCAAGAAGCACAAGGAACAACTGAGACAAGAGACTTGTAAACAGGGTAAAATAGACTGGACTTCTTTCATAATAGTCTTACAACTAGAAACCCTAAGCAGATCTAGGGGATTGCTTTGTACAAGGTTTGGTCATCTAAACTGCAGGGTTTATGTTTCAAAAAGAACTCTGGGAGTTGGTCTGATATTATACCCCCAACATTGAACTAAAGCACCATAGCACCTTGTAGCCCTTGCTCACGGTGAAGGGACAGTGTGAGAGTTCGAAACAGAACCCTGGAGATCTGCCCATCCTCATCCTTTTGACCTGAACATCCTGTACATATATAAACAGAAATACACACCAGTTTTATCCTGCACAGTACAGCACACTTTAATTGAAAACGTAGCCTCTTGTGTGCAAACAGTACTTTTGTTTGGGTTATTATTCAATGTCTTTACTGGGAGAGTGCAAGTACCTCTTAAACAAAAGCATACACCACAAAGAGTTCAAAAGAAAACAAAACCACCATTTGGCAAGCTGGGTAGCTACAAAAACATCTGATCACCTCTCTTCTTTGTTTACAACAAAGACAAAAGAGAAAAATGGCTGCTTGTTGAGTTGGTCCTGCTGCTCCCAGAAATTCGATTTCAAGGTTATGGTAAATAGAGAGATTTTTAAAAATAAACCTATAGGAAGCAAATATCCTAAATATATATTAAATACATATATATATTTTGTAAATTAAAATTATTTGACTAACATATGTTATAAGAATTTTACTTTGTTGTTTCCAGGGTAAAAAGGGTCGCACTGGGGATGATGGAGCTCCAGGCCTGAAAGGAGCAAAGGTGATGTGGTATTTCAGATTTAGGAGAAAGATTTGGTCCTTCATTAATATGAAAAGACTATACTAATAGTAGTCACGTACTTTCCACCTGTGGATTTCTTAAACTTCATCTACACCCTTTTGCTGTAGTAAAGACTAATATTCTTTCCAAATTAAAATCTTACATTTAACGTATAAAATCGTCAGAGTGTAAAAGAAAGAGCTGGTATGCTTCCTTTATGGCATTGAGATACCTACTCAGATAACCAGGACAATACTACCTTATCCTAAGTTCACTGATCTTGATGTTGGGTTATTCATAGGGGGAGCCAGGTCTTAATGGAATCCCAGGACAAGACGGAATAGAGGTAAAGAAACATTGTTTTTTCCCCTTCTTCTCCAATGAGCAGTGTTCTTTCAAGACAGAACAACACACTTTTTTTTTTTTAATTATAATAGCAAATTTCAATTCTGGTTTACCAGCTAATGATTCATTAACACTAGAAGAACCAAAAACATTATCATTGCTTAAAGAAAGGAAATAATTCCTTCTTGTAAGGGTGATCTAGAAAATACTCTCTAATAATACAGTCCCTCCTCAAAAGAGTGAAACACCCTGAATCGAAGAACACTACAGAAATTCTCACTCTGCCTGCATCTTTATGTGTCAGTTTAAATTTTTCATTTGGCAAATAAAGGATCCAGTGTGTAATAGCAATGAAAAAGTTGAATGAAATATGTATAAGATGTAACTGTAGGACCAGCCTCTTAGTGCTTAACTCTGAATTCATTCACATATGAATCACTCTACTTTATACTTTCTTATTTATTCAGTTCATCCTTTTTAATTAGCGACTTTTTTCTGTCTTTCTTGTTTTATCATGTTTCTCGCAGAAATATGAACTCTAGTTGATCTGGTTTTACATCATCAAAAATACAGTCTAAAATGACACTTTCATAAGATTTTTTCACGCATACAACAACATCTATCATGACCAGTAGGTGCAGTATTTAGAGTCATATTGCCATGTTTATCAGAGATCATCTTTTCAACCTAATTGTTCATTATAACCTGAAATGCTGCTTTTCTAGAGACAACAGAATGTCAATAGCACTAATACGTACATTCTAACATTTGGGTTATATATCCTCACAACCTGCTTTGCTTTTTTATTTTCCCAGGGGAAATCTGGATATAAAGGAGAGAAGGTACTACTTTTACTCAGAACTTCTGCTTACATATAGATATTTGATGTTATTATTATTTATTATGTATAGTGCCATATTTCTTATAAATACTAGGAATGAACAATAACATCATCTCACCAGCTGCTGCACAAGCTCTAATAGAAGATGTGTCCCTTCCCCAATGAACTTACAGCACAATTGCTATCATATTGTCACGAATAGAATACCATTTAGGTTTTCAACTAAAGCACCCAAAGAATAAGGATGATGTGCTCAACATACCTCATATTTATTCCTGTTCCTTTCCAGGGTGAAAGAGGTGAATGTGGAATCCCAGGGATAAAAGGAGACAGAGTAAGTTGCCACAAAGTTGTTAGACTTTCAGGAAACACAGTTAAAATACAGAAAAACTACGATTTCCTGAATAACAACCATGGTGATAGATTTAAGGCAAATATTAATTCTAAGGCTGAAGGAATTTAACAACTGACAGTTTTAAGAAATGAAATGAGCAAGGATACCATTTCCAGTAACTTTCTCAGCTCCTTCTCTATTTTCATGTGATTCCTCTTAAGGCCCAAACCTAAGCCTGTTTATAACAATGGTAAAACTCTACTTGACTTTAACAGAGGCAGAAAGCTTGAAGTAGTAAGCAAAGGGAATGAGAGATGAAAATTAAATCAAGGTTTTTAACACCAGTCTTCAAGATTTGGTGTATAATTGCTGCAAATATTTTAAATAAATCAAACAGAGTTTAATCCTGGATTACTGGACCTTGATAACTGACTGTTCATTCTTACTCTGTATTCTGATTACCACAGTCCATTTTAAAAATATTTGTTCAATACTTGCTGGCTGCTGAGCTTCTCTTGACTTTATTTTTTATATTAATGTAAAGATATCTAATGAGATACCTTAGTAAAAAGTTATCTAAAAGTGGTTTTGACCAAATCTAAATACACATAAATGTACCTTTTTTTTCACTTGCCTTTCAGGGTCCTGAAGGTCCAGTAGGCCCCAGAGGAACAAGAGGGCTACAGGTAAAAAAAAAAAGAAACAAACTACAAAGCCAATACCTGGTTCCCTGGGATTCAAAGCTCTGAAATAATATACCACAACCATCATGGAATCTTTGAGTCACTGAGTTCAAGGCATCCAAAATCTATCTTCTTAAACAACAAAATTAATAAGAATTTGGACGAGCAGTCTGGACAAATAAATCATCCTTATAATTAATTCCATCTCAAAGACCACAGCAAAAACAGTTCCATAAAAACCAAAATCACTCATTTCCCATTTAGTGTCTTAACTATTTCATTATCTCACAGGAGCACATGGAAACACTTTAGTCTCTTTTCATCCCAATACTCTTGGACTGAAGGCCAAGAAGCCTAGCCCGTTGTAGATGTTTCAGTAAATCTTGACTATAGGTTACCCTTAATTGTATTCAAACAAAGGTAGCCAAATTCTCCCCCCCGATTACCAGACCCAGCTCCAACTGAGATAAGTAGTCTAATCTATACATGCATCAGAAAGCAAAGCTTCAGTTCTAAAATGTTCGTAACTCATGTTTTTGTGCAGACTACAGCAAATTAGAGATTGTTTTTCAAGCTGCCACTGTTCTGAAAGCTTGAAAAATCTCATTAAAACCACTCCTGTTTTAATAGGGTCCACAAGGACAAACCGGAGATCAAGGGCCTGAAGGCCTGCAAGGATCAAAGGCAAGAACTGCATTATTTTTTCTCTTTCTTAATGTTAAAAGGTATTAATACAGCCTCACAACAATAATGCTTTTATCCTTATACCCCATACCCTTCTTGTAGAGGATGCGGTTTAATGTGACATTCCTAGCAAATCATATCCTCTTTGTATTCTACAGAGTTCCTGAGAAAGGTCTTCATTTACTCCTTGTATTGGATTCAGGTCCAAATCACACTCCAATCTTTTCTCACAATTAAAATATGTCAGCATCACACAATATTACTTAGCAGCAGTATAGCATTGCATTTCTTCAGTTTTCAATTTAAAACTATTTTTTCCCAAAGTGCCAAGCAGGAATTCTGTTTGGGATCTCAAAAAAACTCTTCTCTTGAAACTGTACATTCTCAAGAAGAATTCTGTCGCTCAAAATTAGTAGTCCCACTGTTTACTAGTGCTCAGCAGAAGACACCTGAAAGTCATAAGGATGAGCACAATTCAGGACACAGTCTTGCAATGGGCCCTCTGCAGGTGGGTCACAGAAATCACCCAGTGTTTCACTGCAAGATCCAGTCCCCTCTGTAAACTTAAAATATTTTTGGTTTGTTTGTTTGAAAAACATATGATTTACATTTATCAAATCCTTAAGATTTGCTGGGTTTACTTCTTACTTACCCCATTGTAAATTCCAGGTACACCAGTGGAAATTATTTCATTCTGTGGTTCTGTGATGACTCAGTATCTTTATCATAGTAGTTTTTTAATGGAAGATACAAATATCACTGGGTAAGATTGACAATTGTAAGGACTGTTTAGCTTCATTAAGAGAGACCACAGTTACACTTTTCTTCTCAGAAAAACCTTACACTGAGCAATTCAGCCAATGCTAATGGGTTCTTCAGCTACTGAAATTAATGTTGTTGTGGAGAAAAACTTGAAAATAAGTTTATAAAGGACATTATCTCTTTTGAGATCTCTCTTGACATCTCCTTCGCACCATATTTAGAATGCCTGCTGGACAACAGTGAGGCATAGAGCAGCTGGGTGTCAAAACTCTTATATCTTACATGAAATGAAACATTTTTCCTGTTGTTTAATCTGATATCACTTTGTACAGGAAATATCAACACTCTTAATAAAGGGGATTTTTAAGCATTGAAAGGGTGAAAAGATGAAGTACTGTCTAAGACAATTCCAGTGGGCTGAAATACAGAATATACAAAAAATGAAGTTACAAACTGAGTTAAACTGATTTCCCTAGGCACCAATTTATAAGCAGAGTTGTTTCTTTTTGCATTCTTTGAAAAGGGTGAAAGAGGTCTCCCTGGGCCACCTGGCTTGCCTGGAGAGACTGGAATAGGACTGCCGGGCCCAAAGGTACAAGCATCTCTCATCTTCTATATTACATGTATTGTAAGATAAGAACAATGACCGAGACAGGTAAGATGATAATATACTTGCTGGTACATGAGAAACTGCCACCTCCCAAATGGTGATTTATGGTACTGGAAAGGTATTTTGTATGTTGATTAAAACTGTTTGGAAAAAAAAAAAAAAGTAGATTTTAAGTATGTACTTTAAAGGACTTTTTCACAGTAGTTCTTATGCTTGACATAACTCAATCCAAGCAGTGTATGGTGGAGTAAAAATGCATATATAGTCTTAAACAAAAATTAACCTGTGAAAAAACAGGCTTGTTGCTTTGGATGACTAGCATAAAGAAACAGAAACACTATGATAGAAATACTGACTTCTTGGCAAAGGACAATAAGTGATACATAATGTATTAGGCATATGATGGGAATAATTAACCATTTAGATTCAACATTGTCTTCTATCAAGTGCAGAATTGAGGCTGTCCTCTAATGCTGTGAACTGCACCAGTTCAATCTCTGTTGGGCCTTGCGTGCTGTGTGACTCTTATGACACTCAGATTTTCTCTGCCATTCCTGTATTCTCCTCCATCAAGTATTTCAAGCACAGAATGACTGATGAGTTGTTATATGCTGCACACATACAAATATCTAAATCAGGCATTTTCAAAATACATCTTTGTTTGAAGGGTGACACGGGTTTGACAGGAAGACCAGGCCCTGTTGGCCCACCTGGAGTTGGAGAGCCAGGACTTACGGTATGTCTATTTTTTTTTTGGTGAGAGGGAAGCAGGACAGCAAGGAAAAATTCTCATTGCTTCCTTGTTAAAACGGAATGTTAAATGTGTGTTAAATGATACCATCTATTTTCTTTCTTCCACTAGCTCTCACTCTCATACATACTACGTTGTCTGACTTTAATTTCACTTGATAAACAGGAAATGTTTCCAATTCCTTAACTTTTCTAATTATCTTAGTCTCCAAAACAGCAATGAAAAAAATAACACCTTATGTAAAACCACATAAATATTTAAAGAAATCCGTCCCCTGATAGATTCAAATCCACATGCGGTGACTTCGAAATTGACTGCTTTTCAGTATCATTAGAACATTAACATCAGCATGGCTTTGAGAGAGAGACTCCATTTCAACCACTGTAGCATTAGAAACAGTCATACCTAAACAACCTCAATAAAGACATTCAGGATTGCATAAGTGGTCCCAGGTAACAACTTGACCAGTATTACTGGTTATTTATTATTTANAAAACATCTGACTTTCAGAATTTATAGCAGGTTTGGCTCTGAAGTCTCTTCCTTCTTTTCCTTCCCTTCCTCCTCCTGGCAGCTGTAAATTCAATCGCTTTGTGGTAATTCAGAAAATCAGTAGACCAATTTTGTGGCTGCTTTTTTCAAAGTTTCAAACAGCACCTTTTACTGAGCTATTTACAATACAGCAGACTCAAATTCATTTCTCATCACCTGGATGAAAGACCCCTAGGGCAACCACGAGGGAAATTTTGTGCAGTTTTTTCACAAGTAGCTTTTCCCCATTGACAAGGAAAGATTCGTAATAATCATTTCAAAAGAGGTGCTCTCATGAAAAACAGAAAGATGATTTGGTAGCCAAACCAACTGATCTCAAACCCGCTTGAAAATACACTACTGGAGAGGAGTGAGTTCTCACTGAAGAACCCAAAGAAAAGAGCATGACTAATAAGGCCAGTGGTGGCAGTCAGTCAACGTGGGGCAGTAATGCTTCCTGAGTGTCTTCAATAACAGCACAGAGAAAAGAGCCACTTTGTGGAGGAAGAGGTACTTGTGATGTGCATCTTTGTTAGTCACAACAGCTGTACTGGTATAACAAGAGATTCTGATTTAAAAAAAATATACTAAAGGTGTTTTTAAAAATTACTTTAAAGTATATTTTCTTCAAAAGAGTTTTCTTTTTATGGCTGAATGCAGTGTAATTACCTTCACCTAAGAACTAGGCATAATTCTAAAGCTCTATGCAGAAGAAGCAGAAGCATATTTAGGCTATGCAGAGCCAAATCTCCCAGCATTCTGTGATGTGTGTGTAATCTCAAGGAACACATAAGAGGAAAAATAAAAAAAACAACAGATGCAGGAAAACACTGTGAAGCAGGCTCAATACGCACAGGTTTTAGACTTGCATTTAGTGAAAGGTTTTAGTTGTCTTACTTGCCCCTTGTGCTCCTATCAGATCTACTTTCAAAAAGAGAAGGTCATGCTATTATTCTCTTCACCAATTACCGTTAAATCTCTCTACAGCTCCATCTTCTTCAGTACTACTCTGCATGGTCTTTAATCTGGTTCTCCCTGTCTCTCATGATTATACTGATGTATTAATAAGGATTAGTAACAATTTGTAAACCAAACTAAAGTTTAGGGAGTGAAGATTTCAAAAGTATAAGGAACAGAAATTTCAGCTACATACCTGTGATTTATAAGTAACCAGAAAAGTAAAACTGTCTGCCCTGTTATTGCTGCAGGCCAGAATGCTCATCATTTATTCACTGTGAATATCATATTACTGTATTATTTTTAACAGGTTATAACTACACCAACATTTAAGGACATGCTTAAAACCGACAATGACATAGAACATGCTGCTGTTGATTTGACTGATTAATACATATTCTAGGCCATTTTAAACTTATATTAACAGGGGCCTCAAGGACCACAAGGTGTTCAAGGAGAAAGAGGTTCACCAGGAGAAGGGCTTCCAGGAGCAAAGGTACAGCAGACAAAGGGTTATAAGACCACAGCAGCACCATTAAATGAGTACATGCCAAAACAAGTCCATAGCAGATACGGGAATCTGAGAAAGTAGTTTGTAAATTAATATTAACATTCAGCATCAATTAACCGGATATATTTTCATATAATTGAGTTGGTCCAAACATGACTTCTAGGTACAGCTAACCTTTGGGGCCTGTAAAGCCGATATTTAATTCACCTGACGCTTGATTTGTGGGATCTAAGCCTGGAAAGAATTCCAGCTATAATTTTAAAACAGCCTCGAGCATCTAACTTTAAATAAAATATTATAAAAGTGATTCCTAGATGAAAAATTTAGCTTTTTTCTAAATCCTTATATATAGAGATCTTTGTTGTCACTAAAGATGGGCTTCTAAGCTTCTTAAATACCTCAGCCGTTAGCTTATGCATTTTAGCAGAAATCAGAATTCAGTTTGTGCAATAAAAAAGCTGCTGTTACTAATTTTCAGATCCAGTGGAAGTAATGACAGTAGAAGTTGAACCTACATGGATGGACCCACTATACCCATTGCTAGCTCCTTCTGCCGCCCGCTGCAAACCAGTTCCTAGGCCAAGTTGTCACTTTGACCTTTGGTTACAGTAACAAAGTGACACAGCTTGTACATGAACTAAATAAATAACTACCTACTTGGTTCACTTATTTTTATGCATGCACCGAGGCAATTTTGGTTGGGAAAACAATAAAAAAAATTGTTTCGCAGATGCAGGCCCCAACTGTTCATTTACTAAAAATCTTAGGATTTTTGCTAAGCACAATACTGTCGTCAGCTAGGTTTAAATTTGACTGCTGATAGCAACGTAGTATCTTCAAACATCCAGTATATATTTTATGATGAATTATGTAAGTTATCTAACCTCATTGTTGATGTATTTGCTTAGCAGATCTCATGCATGAAAGCAAACAAAAAAGCAATTTGAAGAAAATGCATTTAGAAATCACTCCATTGCCACTGAATTACCAATTCCTGTGGGTAGAAACACTACAACTAATAAGTAAAGCACAGCAACAATGCACAGTGGGAACAAGTACAGAAGAATGCATAATCTAACCAAAACTGTTGAGCAATTGAGATAGGCAGAATAAAATAATCAAAGTGGAATTCTGCCAGCATTATTGGAACTCCTGATTCTATAAAAAAAAATGTACTACTTTTTACTGCCAAGTCTGACCTGGAGCCAAGCATGTATCAACAGAGTCTATACGTATCTCTAATTCTATTTATGGCTGCCAAGTACATCAGCTGTCTGGTTTTAAACGCATTTTAAACAGGCGATTTGTTAATCTAAAGCAAATTTTACAGTTGCTTTCTTCAGAACGTTTTTACTACAAGCTCACAGTTCAGTAAAAAGGAAAATGAAGGCAGGTGTGGTAAAGCATCAGGAGTGAAGAATATTATTTTAAACTGAAATCCCCATAAGGTATTTCAGTCAAAGCTAAAATTATGGAATTGGTTACAAGGGAGAGAAAAGACCTCTCTGGGGCATAACTTTATTGCCTTGGGTGATTCTGTGACAATTTGCACAAGCTAACGATCTGTCTCTCCATGTTTTAACAGAAGTACAAGAAAGCACAATACTTGTGTCCTTATTAGTAACCCACATTTTCCCCAAGATCCCTGTTTTGTAAATAAACATTTAGAAAGACAATGACATTTACAAACAAATTTCAACAATACAGTTTGGCATGGTCTTTATTCTGGCAAAATTCTTAGTGAGAGACAGATCCTCATTGCCACGCTTAAATGAGATTAACCCATGAGACAAATAAGCAGAATTCAGCTTTCAGTTAGTCTCATTCATTTAAATATCAGTTGTGGGTTTGCTGTTGATTTGAGGGGAAGCACGACAGGACCTTAAGCAATCGAGGTGGGCAGAAAGATAAAAAGAAGCTTGTTCAGCTCTTTCATCAGCAATTTCAAACTGCAGAGCAAGCTCATTTGAAAAGATGACCTCTTTGGTATCCTGGAAAACAGATCCAGGAGCTACCTTCTGGTTAATCTCATTTTGGTTTTCATGATGACAGAGCAAACAGTCTCTCTAGTTACTTCAGGGAGAACAGCTGTGTGATTCTACAGTTAACATACTATTTTTTCATGTAGGGAGACCGGGGTTTTGATGGACCAAAAGGCCCTCGTGGACTTCCGGGCATCAGCATAAAAGGTGAAAAGGTGAGCAGTAAATACACCAGGGGATTAACAAAACGCCAATAAATCTACGTAATACAGAGAATACAGGGTTGATATTCACTACAAAAGGTGTAATGAGGCAAGGAACCCACAATAGGCCCTGGATAATAAGGTATTTTGTAGAGAGATTTATGCCAAAGAAACTCCCCCAATCTGTTTTAACATCTCTTCATAGTAAAATAGGAAATTGTATAAAAAGCATCTGATTCTGTGTGAAAGTTAAGGTTTAGAAAGGGAAAAAGAGACTAGCAGTTGTTTGCAACTGAGCCAGCAGGGAATAAATGCATATATGAAAGACAAAAGGTCAGATCCCCAGCTTCGCTCGCTTCAGGAGAGAGTAAATCAACATGTACTAGCACAGGAGCTGTCCCAGATTGTTTCTGTATCTTTACACAACTAAACAATTGTACTTTGCTTGCCAGGGTGAATTCGGTCCTCCTGGTTTACCTGGGCCAATTGGATTACCTGGAATTGGAATTCAAGGAGAGAAGGTGCAGTTTTCGCCTCCCCCTCATCCCACACTTAAATGTGTAGTAACAGAGAATATTTTCTTTTTAATAATTACTTAACTAATCTTCTCAGGGAGTGGAGGGCCCAAAAGGACCACCTGGCTCTAGAGGGCTACCAGGACAGGGACTACCTGGACCAAAGGTTAGGGAATTTTCTCAAGTAAAAGCTACTGTGCTGTTTTTACTGCTACGTTTCCCAGTTAAGGAATGGTCTGTCTCTATCCTTATGCTTGTTGAAGTGCTGAACACCAATTTAAGTATTGGCATAGCTGCAGGAAATTATTTTCTTTAATAATATTATTAACCTGTATTAAACTGTACAGCAGACCCTACTCCACTGAAAAGCCTTGATAAACCAATGCCATAGCTATCTACTTAGGTTTTGGAGTGGCTTTGAGAACCTCTGAGGTACTACATATCAGACAGTGAACTGCACTTTGTCTGATATTTTTCCATAGAAAGGGTTGTCTGCCTTGAACTTGCAGTTTCATCATAACAGGTGCAGGTGCAGTACATCAATTCCAAAAAGTAGTTGCACTTAACAAAGAACAACTGGCTAACTGGCTAACAGATAGAGCTCAGAGGGTTGTGGTTAGGGGTGCAGAGTCTAGTTGGAGGTCTGTAACAAGTGGTGTCCCTCAAGGGTCAGTACTGGGTCTAGTCCTGTTCAATATATTCATTGATGATCTGGACGAAGGGATAGAGTGTACCATCAGCAAGTTTGCTGATGACACTAAACTGGGAGGAGTGGCTGATACGCCAGAAGGCTGTGCTGCCTTACAGCGTGACCTGGACAGGCTGGAGAATTGGGCAGAGAGGAACTTAATGAAATTCAACAAGGGTAAATGTAGGGTACTGCATCTGGGGAGGAATAACCCCATGCATCAGTACAGGTTGGGGGCCGTCCTCCTGGAGAGCAGCTGTGTGGAAGGGGACCTGGGAGTCCTGGTGGACAACAGGATGACCATGAGCCAGCAATGTGCCCTGGCGGCCAAGAGGGCCAATGGCATCCTGGGGTGCATCAAAAGGAGTGTGGCCAGCAGGTCGAGGGAGGTCATCCTCCCCCTCTACTCTGCCCTGGTGAGGCCGCATCTGGAATACTGCGTCCAGTTCTGGGCTCCCCAGTTCAAGAAGGACAGGGATCTGCTGGAGAGGGTCCAGCAAAGGGCTACAAAGATGATTAGGGGATTGGAACATCTTTCATATGAGGAAAGGCTGAGGGATTTGGGTCTCTTTAGTCTGGAGAAAAGAAGATTGAGGGGGGATCTTATTAATGCTTTCAAATACTTGAAGGGAGGATGCCGGGGGATGGGAGCAGTCTTTTTTCAGTGGTGCCCATTGATAGGACGAGGGGTAATGGGCACAAGCTTGAACATAGGAAGTTCCATCTTAACATGAGGAGGAACTTCTTTACTTTGAGGGTGGTGGAGCACTGGAACAGGCTGCCCAAAGAGATTGTGGAGTCTCCCACTCTGGAGACATTCAAAACCCGCCTGGACGCTGTCCTGTGCAACCTGTTGTAGGTGACCCTGCTCTGGCGGGGGTGTTGGACTAGATGATCTCCAGAGGTCCCTTCCAACCCTGATGATTCTGTGATTCTGTAACACCACCAAAATTTCAATATCATCTTTTAGTTTCACTGTACTGTTTCCATTCCAGAAAAATACATACATATCTTACAGATTGGCTGCCTTCATTGTAACTTCTGCTGCCTGTTGTCTCACCTGACTTCGTGTATTTACTGTATCTAGCAGTTAAGAATCGTCCAAGGTATAACGAAGATTACCTTTGCTGAAGGAAAACTGACAGAATAATTTAGCCTTGATTGATTTGCAAAATACAGAACTGTTAATGAAAGACATCACCCTTGAAGTGTTTGGAATGGAGATTTAAAGTGATTTTCTGAAAGAGGTGATAGATAATGTTCTGAATGACCGAAGGCTATTAAAGCATAGTATAAAGGAACTAGAGGTGTAAGTGGGTCAGGGGTCCATGCCAGGTAAAGTATTTTGCAGCATCAGAGATCACCTCTTACATTTGAAGGAATTGTGTGGGAATATGCTTTACCACTGGTAAAAAGAAAGAGAAGGGTGAATTGTCTGTGGATGTCAGATAGGCTCCTGAAATATCAGCTACTTTGGCAGAAAACATTCACAGGGACATATAATTGTAGATTAACAGCATTAATCATTTCCACAGACAACTTTCTGGTGGCAGCTCAAAACAAGCTGCAGATGCCCAATTTTTGTGACCAAGGGTTTAATACATCATAGTAAAGATATCATACTAATCTTTCTTTAAATATAAGCAACCAAGAATATACTTTTATATTTTCCCAAGATAATGCTGTTAAAAAATAATTTCTACTTAAGGGTGAACAAGGCTTGCCAGGAGAGACTGGAGTGCCAGGAGAAAGAGGTATTGGAGAACCTGGTTCTAAGGTACATTGTTAATAGAGGAGTTATTTAATTTATTTATTTATTCAGATTTGAAATTTGTGTTTCCTGAGTATCCTTTCTGTAGGCACTTAAAATAGGTTTAGAAATAAAATTTGGGTTCTTAGTCTTTAAAAATTTTAACACAGACTTTCCATAACCTCTAGAAACAGGAACATTTTAAATACACCAATTCTGTACAAAAGTAGTAAGATTTATTGTGACTGAAAATTTCCACATGCCTGGCACATGCTCAAGTCAGTGTTGCATAGAGCTCACCTACAGCTCTGTCCAGAAAACCATCCAGACTATTAAACAGTTGCCAGAACTCAAAGTCCCCACTGTAAGCTAAGCTATAGCCAGAACTGGTGAAAAAAAAGCACTGAACAGTGGTTATTGTGCTGGTCCTTCCCTTTTCACACAAGATAGGATGTAAACTAAACAGAGCAGCAGCTACATCCTCACACCTTTACACAAAAAGTAAGCTGTGCTACTAGACAGAAAGCACACTTGCTTAGAGGAGAAGAAGCTGTAACCAGATTATCTTCGTGCTAAAGTGACCACGATATTAACCAGTCCCGATGTCATTAACAGCCAGATTAACATAAAATACGGGAATAGATTAAAAAGTACTTTTGTGATAGTGGAAAGGCACAGGGCTGTCCTGGTTTTGCTCTTGTTTGTTAAGGATTTGAGATAGGGGTTGGAAAAGGCAAGAAATTGTTCAATTTCTTTCTTTAATTTCACAAAATATGGTAATACTGAGTGAACCCATTTGACCTCAAACGATCCCATTTCATCTAAAACCAGGTCAGGCTCTTAAACCTAGGCCAATGTCAATTCCACTGCCATTAATAGATTTGCACTGATATTCACCAGCAAGATGTCAATCATCATGTCACAGTCAGCTCTATCTGATACTTATTCCAAATGCTGCCACTTAATGAAATGATGGCATTATTTTTAAAGAATGAGCTGGAGCATTAGTAGCTAATAATATTAATTGCATTGATAAAATGCAAAGTTCAAACAATCATATGGTAGGATAGTTCCAGATACATGAGAGCTGTCTTTATAGAAAAGCTGCAAGATTTGGGTTCATATGCATAAATGTTTGCTCTAAATATATATACAGTTTAGTAGACTTTTAAAAATACATTTCCTTGATTCAGAGAAAGAATGGTACCAAGTCTGCATTTAATAGAAGGACTTACTTTTTATTGATGTCAGGGTGAGCCAGGCCCTTCAGGACTGGCAGGTCTGCCTGGTCTTCCAGGAGAA
The DNA here is from genome assembly GCA_013398815.1 of Ibidorhyncha struthersii. Lineage (NCBI taxonomy): Eukaryota > Metazoa > Chordata > Aves > Charadriiformes > Charadriidae > Ibidorhyncha > Ibidorhyncha struthersii. Next base: position 64,755 of record VZSZ01010263.1, on the reverse strand, counting down.
GATGGAGCTCCTGGACAAAAGGTTGGTTCATCTCTGTCTGCAGTCTACCTGCTTCCCTCAAAGCATTCCCACTGTTGTCCCTGTGCTGATACCCAAACCTAGAAGAGAGTGTTTGTGGACAAGGGGAAAAGTAGCACATTTTTCAGGGAAAAATATTCTCTTTCAAACATACACTTTTAGGGAAAAGTTTTCTTTTTCTTTTTTTTTTTTAGATGGGGGGTTGTCTTATCTTGTTTACAGTTGGCTTTTTTTAATCCACCAAATGCCCTGCAACTCAGGAGAGAAACCAGTAAAATGGCTACAGACAATCTTTCGTAGCCTTCCGATCACAGTATTTTCCTGGAATCAGAAACCCCATATATTTAAAGATTATATACTCAGAGTGTTCAGCCATCAGTAAGGAAACATGCTACTTCATGCATTGCGCCCAGAGTTTTACAATTTCTGAATATGGGAAGAAAATCCTGGGCCCACTGACATCAGTGAGAGTTTTGCCATTGACTCTAAAGGGTCTATGATATTAATGAGCTTATTCAAGTGAAGAGAGAGATGATCTTGCACCATGTCTATGCAGTACTCTGAAATGCTGCTTTGATTTTTCTATTCCAGGGTGAACCAGGGTTACCTGGTCTTAGAGGTCCTGAAGGTGCTCCGGGGATCGGAATACAGGGGGAAAAGGTGAGAATTTCTTACTAAAGGTGACATCCAAAACTGTAATGTTCTAGGAATAGGTTTGTCAAAGCTTTCTCTTTTTTGGTCTATAATAAGTAACGAAAAAATATACCCCAAGGAATAGGTTAATGATTGCTTCTAAAAGTGGTTAACTGCAGAGTTTGTTTCAGCTTCAGTCTAAAACAACAACTTTTTAAATAGCGAAGTTAATAAAAGACCACCTGTTTGGTCTTTTTTTTTTTTTGGCCTGTGCATCTTTGTTAGCCACAACAGCTGTTTTTCATAAATTTGTTTTGGAAATGACAGCACAACATTTCAGTGACTCTCAATTTCCAGTACCTGTGGTAGTATCTGGTCCAAGAAGTTCACAAAGAGCTAACTGGGAATACTGCTTCTCTTAGTAGAAAAAACTGGGTCAATCTTTTAGGTTCTGGCTCTTGTATTGGTCTTCTGTACTGATTCATAGATGGAGAAGTAATTCTAGTTTCTCATATCAGCATCTGTATCCTGTGAAATAAAGACACTGGAAATTGCATCCACCTGTTTTCAAATTACTTTGGTAGGGAATACATGCAGATAACATGATGCAGAAATAAAATTAATTAATGTATTGGAACTTTTTCAGAATTATTCTGGACTCATCACTGTTTCAGGGTTTTTTGTAATTATTACAGCCTAATAATATGTTAAAATAACAGTTATCTCTTTACAAACTTTACACTGTCCTGAGATTTTTCTGCACAGAAGTATACACTGATCAATCAGAGAGGGCATCATGGTCAACTGATTGGCCCTATTTGCCTTTGAATAAAATAATTAAAAAAAAGTACCTTTGACTGAATTACCTTTTCCTATTTTGATTATTTCTCTTAGATAATATCTTTTTCATGTAATTACTTAACCTGATTTTTCAGCTGCAAGGATGCAATCTTTAAGACTCCTTTTGGTTCTTATTTTTTCACAGTATTCACTGGTAAATCGGTTAATTTAATTCAGGTGAAATCTACATAGTTTTAACTGTACAAATCCAAAATTGGACAGTTACTGAGCAGAATTAACTGACTTGCTGATGAAGGCAATAGGAACAGCTCATGTGCACCAGCTATGAGATAGAACTTCACTATCTTTCACTGATATTTAAAATTAATTTCAATTAGCACATTCTTAATATTATTTGGTATGTGTGACATGCCTTCTCCATTTTTGTAGGGAGATCAAGGTCAGAGAGGAATACGTGGATTAACAGGACCAACAGGAGTGCCTGGACCTGCTGGAGCTAAAGTAGGTTTATCACTATGTCGTGTGTGTAAAATAACCCCCCCAAAGTTGTGCTTTGTTCTAGTTCTCAGAAACAACTGTCCCAGAATGAGCTTGCTTCTTAAAAAATATTTTTTAAAAAAAAGTTCAGCTAAGGCTTCTCTTAGCAAGACACACCATGATCCCTATAAACATCCAGAAGCATTTTTTAAAAAAACTTTGCATTTACCATATTGTTTCCCTGTAGTTCTAGAAAAAGTTAAGGGACACTAATACTGGTATTTTTATACTGAAATAATTGGGAAGATAGTATGGTGTATGGCATATACATATGTGACAGGATTTTATTTTCCCTTACACTGACTCATGGCTGATACTCTTTTATGGATATGGAGTTTCTATTCAAATACTCAGTATTCACTGAAAGTGAGAGAAGGGCTACTCCAGGTTTCTCCTCCAGTTTCTTATTAAGTCTTTTGCTATTTATACACACAAGAGCATGTATTTGTGCATAAGAGGAAAAATGAAAAGGGGTTAAAAAGTACACTGAAAGGACTATTTAAAAAAGTCTACTTAGTCTAACAGAAAAATATGTTTTCAGTATACTTACACAGCAGGACAGGAAGCCTTGAGTGCTGGATGTGCTGGACCAAGTCTCGAATACACCAAGAAAGGGATTTCTAATAACATGTATTTGTTCAGTGACTGAGAAGAACCTCACTTCCATTGCGAAATCAGAACTACAGCTTGTTATCAGTTCTTCAGATAGTTAGATTTCACTCCACATAGAACAGAATGTTAGAAATTCTAATAGAATTTTAATGGAATATTATAAATTATTGGATAACTCTTTTCTCTATGAGATGCTCATGCTCACTTTCAGAAAAATCCATCATTTTTGCTCTCCTTCTTTCACTACAGGGAGAGCCTGGTGCGCCAGGACGTCTTGGACTGCCAGGCCCTCCTGGAAGAGCTGTGCCTGGACCAAAGGTAACATCCACACTCCAGTTCCTAATGCTTATAAACACAGGGTGAAAACCATGAAGCAGGCCATGCTATCATTCATGTAAATAATTTCAGTCTTATGAGGTCAACTAAAACTTCTTCTTTCCTATGAACAGAATTATTGATTGTATCCAGTTTAGTTACCACCATGCCTTGGTATTAACTGTACACCAGCTTGCGGTCTGGCCTACCTATGTTAGTTTCTTTGTTTTGGATAACCTTGGATATCAAAATACTTTTCTTTCTTCTGTTTTTGGTGTTTAATGCTTGCAATAGCAATGAATAAAATTAGCTATTACATTTGATATATATAAATTTGTATAACAGAAATCCAAAACCACTGTCTGTGATTGGTGTTTAATAAAATACATAACTAGAGTATATATTTTCTTCATTGCAGGGTGACATTGGTTTACCTGGTCTTGCTGGACCAATTGGAGAACCAGGTTTTGGGCTTCCTGGGGCAAAGGTAGCTCCCAAATTGGTAAACTAATTTCTGGTAGAACTGTAAAATAAGGCAGGATTTCAGTGAAGCAACAGCAAATCGCCTAGGATTGCCAAGTATTCCATAGTTCTTAACGTATATGTTGTACCACACTGGCAGAGTATAAGGATTTGCAGAGCCAGAAAAACATGGATGGTCAATCTTCCAGACTCCATGAACCATAAGCTTTCACATCATAGAGAACCAGGAGAAAAATAACTGGTTTTAACTGATGAGGGGTCAATACAGAGAGAACACTTGATCTATGCGCTTACAACAGCCTACCTGCCAAGCACAGTTAATTTTTCTCAGCCAGGCTCCTTTGCTCCATTGCTAATTTTGACACAGGGTAATCCACAGACTCCAAAAAGATCTCAGGACATGGGCCAAATTGGCAATGGGAGAACAGATGCCTTAAATAGTGAAAGAACATGAACAAGTAGCTAATCTCTAAGGACTTCTCTCTAGCATTCTCTAGTATTGACTCAGTGTTACTTAGATTCAACTTTTGTAAGCTGCACTTCATCCCAGGGCTGATTTTGTCTGAACACAAAGAAAATTGGGACATATAAGCCTATGTTTCTCAATATAAACTGGATTCCCCCCCCCCCTTTTTTTTTTAACTTAGTGAATTTGACAGTACTTTTGAGTATAGCCCTTATCCCTTGTTCTTTGAGTGAACTGAAAATAGTAACAGGATGAGAAACACGTAACAATCTCTATCCCTTTTTGATCAGTTAGTGGTTTTCAAGATCCTTAAATTTATTTTCATCAGGAGGAGATGATGACGATGGAGTCACGTACTTTTCTGGTACAGTCCAGTTAATTCAGAGAACTGCATGTCATCCTATTTCTGGGAATTCAACAGGAATCAACCAATAGGAAGCAGGTCCTTTTACTCAGAGTTGCAAGTCTCTCCCTCAGCCTTGAGTGCCCAAAACTCTTTCAACTGGGTGACGCTACATGTTTCTGTGACTATGTTCTTCACTTTTGCTGTCTTTGTCAGTATTAGTGGCTTTGCTGTTGCTTCACTCTCAGAAACACATCTGCACTAGCTGTACAGGGTAAAACCTTTCACAGTCTCATTTTTTTAAAATTATTTTTGCATTGGCCTTTGTTTGCCACTGTTATGCATGCCCTTATTTTTGGGTAGCTACAGGGACAAACACAATCTTACACATCCAGTTGTAACTCTGAGCAACTCAGTGCACCAACTCATGCATGTGTTGGAGGGTTAAAGTCCTCTTAGTTTTCCTGGTAAATCCGTTCCTGAGATACTCCAGCTATCTGGATCCATGAAAGGAGCTTTAACGAGCTTCCACAGCATTATAGGAAAATACAATTCTGGAACAACAAAACCAGAGAGGAACCTTGTGATAGAAAACAACATTTTTAAATTGGCCGCACAAACCACTTATCCCCTAAGCTACATCCTTTGTCTCACCACACAGACATACGGCACATGCAGAAGCTATCGAGTTTTCCCAATGCTTTGTAGCAGTTTATCTATCTTTAGTTGTAAGAAATACATAAAGTAGCTACTTTACATAAAGCATGCTAGACTTCTGTCTGTCTGTCAGTTTGGGCCCATTCCCCCAAAGCTGGAATAATAGTAATGATGATAAAAATATGAAGAATGCAACTGAAGTCAGTCCTTCTCATACGTAGGCCACAAATGACAACAAAAAGAGCTCTTGAAAAAGATTCAAATTAGTGACTTAGAAGTGAAAGGTCCTGTAAGTCCTCAGCACTATTAAATATCCCAGTTTTAATAACCTATGATAATCATTCACACAGTAAAATACCTTAGCAGGTAGACATACAGATAAAAATCAACTTACAGCATATTTGCAAAAAAGTTTCACTTTCATGGAAAATTTCCTGTGAGCAATTGTATTGGCATTCACTCAGCTGTTTTTTCCTGCCTTCATCAGGGTGACCGAGGTCTTCCAGGACCCCCCGGGCCCTTTGGGCCAAAAGGAGATGGTTATCCTGGCCCACCTGTAAGTTTACAGACAATTTTTTTTTTTTTTTTTTTTAATGTGAATTGGGAACAAATAGGTGCTACACCAAAGTGATTAGCCTCCATGGCTGACGTGCTAGGAAAGATTTGCTGACCTAAAGGCCTAAAAAGGCCCCTCAACTGTGGAAATGCATTTCAGCATAGAAGGAAAAAGAAATCTCCCTCTGAGATAGTCCAAGACCTTCCATGTCCTCCACGCATCCCGATTACACAATGCAACATATTCCAAGTGGGGCTTTTTTTCTCCTATAGTATCACCGATGTTTCAGTCAGTCCCCTCAATATCTTGATGTAGGATACTGTCTTCTGACCAACCATACAAAATTTATTCCCAAATAGGAGAATGTAGCCCAGCTAAGCAGCTGTGTCCATATACATGGGTGTGAACTCAGGGCAACACTATCTTCCAGAGCCACTAAAAAAGCAACTACTGTCCAAAGAGCCAGAAGAGCAAATCATCCTCAGTTCTGTTCACCAGGTTGTTGAAGGTGTGGCAAAGAATTGGTTGATCTACTTTACTGTCCTTTACATAGGTCTTTACTGGTACATATGACCACTCCCTGCAAAAAGGGAACAAAGAGGAAAGGCTGCTTCCTCTCCCTTCCTTGCACATGTATGCAGCATTGGCCTCACATACGTAGTCTGCTCAATAGTGTGCTCCACCAGCCCTGGCAGTTACATGCCTGAGGAAGTCCCAGGAAGATTGCTGGTTAGAGTTAGGGAGTTTGGTGATATAGTAGCATTTGTCTGTGCTAAAGACAACAGTAAAAGTACATGCAATTGCCACGTTGAGGAATTAAAATTAATGAATGTAAAAATGGAAGTTGGAATTCAATTTATAATACTTCCTGGTATTTTTGTGCAATCCGATGCAGAACTGCTTCTGCACCTGCCTCTCCAGATCAGACTCCTCTGTCTTCAAATACATGCAAGCCTCCTGCATGGCATGCAACACACATGCAAATGCCACTGACACCACTTCTGGCTTATCAGAGCAGAATTTAACTAATTGTAGACCACGGTGATCCCACTAAGAGAAAATATATCCAAGACACTACCACATTAATGTTAACAAAAGCATATAGTCAATATATCTGTCCATGTATATGATTTCAGGGCTTGCCAGGCCTTCCTGGGATTCCTGGTGAACAAGGCCCAGATGGAGTTGGACTACCAGGACCTAAGGTACAGACCTTAACTTCTAGAAAAGCAAACGTATGTGTGTACTCTTCTTCATGCAGATATAATTCCGACCCACAGGTCACCGTCAGAATACCTTTTTAATCCAGCTTTAATTTACTTGTCAGTATATAAAAGGTAGATCCCATATTAGATCTTCAAGCTTCACTTCAGAACTCATCCTGATACTGACTGCAGGACTACTGGAACTATACAGGCAATTGAAGGATGGATTACAGCTATTTTAATACGCTTAGTCTCTCTTAAAAGGATGTACATCTTTTCTCCACTCATCTCAAACCCCTAGCTGTCTGAAGGCACTGATAGGAAAAAAGGCTAGAACACTGCCAATGCGAGCACATTCAACTGACAGGCAGCAAAAGCATTTTTTTTTTTTGTTTGGGGAGCCTGGAGTTCATTTTATCACATGGAAATTATAATTCCTGTGTAACTATCACATAATTGACTGTACATGTCTTGAATATGCTTAGACCACTAGCCACTGTTTATCCCAAATAACTTTCTTGTCCTGCCTGCAGTATTCATGGGTTAGCATTGTTTAGACTTACACTGTGCTGTTCAGTAATTCTCCTCTCTTTGTCCCATTTGAGTACAATAGATTCTGGGAATTCTAGAGATTAATTAAACTTTGGTATTCACTACTTATTTTTTAAAGTATCGACTTTCAGGGTGATCCAGGCAGTAGAGGACCAATTGGTCTCCCAGGTCCCCCAGGAGAAGGCCTGCCAGGACCAAAAGTAAGCCATTTAAATAATTATGTCTCCCATTGTCTATTTTCTAAAAAAGAAAAAAATAGTATAGATCATGCATACACATCCACATGTTTTCTGTCTTCACTAGAAACAGCTAATCCAACAAATAACTAAGGAATAGAGTATCTTTATCTTGTAGAAAATCAAAAGTGTTTCTGGTGACTAGCCATAAACTATGGCCTTCTTCCTATAGCATACAATAAACTATAAAGTGATAATCTTGCAGTGAAGATCAGTGACAAAACATTTAGCTCCTGCAGACATTAGCTGCAACTGAGTAGCAAAAACTTCTTCAGACCTAGCACTGATCAGAATTAATGGCATGGCAAGCACTTATCATGCCTTGCCTATACTACTGTTACAGCTACAGGCATACTGTTGAGTTCTAGAATTAATTCCTCTTTTTTACTGTATAAAGTAAATCAATAATCATCTAATGACCAATATGATGACCAATCCCTGCAAAAAGGATTATTTTTGTAATTATAATATACAACATGACAAAGGCCTGGAAATAATTGTAACTATAAAAAGCAATTTTCACTATGAAACCTCCCGAATTGGAAACTCTTATGCTCCTACAGCTCCGCTTTACAAGTCTATTAATACAAAAGAACTGGTTTAGAATGTAAAGAAACTGAACAAGGTCAAATACAAAGATTTTGCAACATAATAATGTATCACTTGCACAATGTGGCTTATCAGTCCCAGGGTCCAGTTCATGTTGGCATGAAGGCTAGGTCCAGAGCTAAGCAGTGGTGAAGCACTTTCCCAGCCAGAGCTAGTCCCAAGGACTGGGATGTGCACAGGATCCTTACGAATGAGAAACTGAGAATTTCATACAGGGATTCTGGAAGAGAAATATAGGTATAAAATTAATATTGTACTATGTGAGTTTTAATTCCTTCTTATGAATAACATATGGAACTGAAACATTTTCTCTAGAGTTCTTTTAAAAAACAGCTTATAAATTAGCAACAAGTGTTTATTTGCAATGCCACATTAGTATGCACGTCTATAGGTCTTAGTGTGTAAGCTTAATGGCAATGAAAGATAACATAACAATCCTCTCTTAAATCTTAATTCAGTCCCCAATGTCCCACCAATACAATGCATCCTCCAATGCAATGTATATCTCTATCAGCAAGGTGATTTGTGTTCAATAAGCATTAAGCCCTAAGTGATTCCTTTAAAGTATAAGCTGGATTTTAATAACCTGATGAAGGATAAAGAGACTTGGTCAGCTTAGAGCAATCTTATCCTCACTACCTATAAAAAGACATCAATTTGGTAGAGGATGGACAGGAAGTTACATGGTGGTATAACAATTTACTGTGTATTTTTATTATGAATCTTGTATTTAACGTATGCAGGGTTTCTCTCTAGGGAACAATAGGACGCCCAGGGCCACCTGGCTCTCTGGGACCTCCTGGTGAAGGTCTTCAAGGAATTAAGGTAAAAAGACTCAGTGTCTTTTAATATTTAACCTATGTTGAGTGGTCAATCTGACCATCACAGTGTCAAAGAGATTTCACGTTGTTTCTTATATGAGGAGGGCCTCAGGCTAGAAAACGAGAAAGATAACATGAGCACCTACAAAGTACGTTCTGTCTCTACTGCTGTAAACAACAAGCCCAGGGGTGTGCGTATTGAGAGAGAAGGAAGCAGGGGCATCTTTTATCAGCGAAAGACAGCCTTACAAAATTAAAAATACCATTTCCTCTTCCCTAATTCATGCCCAAAGAGACAGTCTGAAGTAGTTATATGAACTACCATCTATGGTAGAGAAAGTCTCCATCCTGAATCTATGTGCAGTATTAATTTTTCTCTGTAATATGCGCTTTTACCCAAAGCATTGATCAGATGAGACAGACTCAAAAGACAGAAATATGAAAGCGGAAAGGAGAAGGAATACAACGGGGTGGAAAGAGGGAACAGCAGAATCAGAAGCGATAATGATCCTGTGGGTTTTCAATATTCTATATCTTTAGAGTAGACATACTGATGAAGTATTTGGGAAATACAGCTAGCTACTACATTGTCTCAAGTGCCTCAAGACACTTGTTAAAATGCAGTTTGAAACACTTTCTCTTTGAACACTTAAAATTAATGCACGGTGAATGCAAACAGTTAATATCACTACCTGGATTATTATTAGGGAGAACAAGGACTTCAAGGGATGCCAGGACCACGAGGCCCCCCTGGAGAAGGGCTTTTGGGACAGAAGGTATTATATCTAAATCACAGATAATGTCCTAGACCGAAGCCAACATACTGGAAATGCTCATTACAGTCAGCTCTCATGGGAGGCATGTGAATTCTGTGAAAACGGAATAGGGATTTGGGAAAACACCAGCAGTCATTCACGTGATCATTTTAATATTTTATAACAGAATCTATTTGTGTTGCTTATTTTAATAACATATGAGGATTATCTTCTACTGCAATTAGAAGAAATATAGATATTAGGTTTAATATCACCGCCTTTCTTTTATCCACCCACTACGCAAAATTTGGGAAGTACATGAATGTTAAGCAAAAGAGAAATGTGGGTTGGAATCAGTTTTTGGCTGTGATCATATCGGCTCAGAAAGGCTGTACAAAGCCCCACAGCCTACTAAAAATCAAACCAGGAGGCACTAATTCATCTGTTTGCTATTCCAAACACCTTTTCTGGGCCAAAAGGTTTCTCAGAGTGATATTCCCATTATTCATTTCAACTATATCCTTGCCTTTCTTCTCAATTTCCCTACTGTTATCTTATTTTTCTTAGGCACAGATAATAATTTCCATCATGCAATATCCCATGAAAGCACTCTGTCTGCATGTACTTGTTTGAGAGGGTTTGTTGTTCAAACTGCTTCAGCTATTTTTTTTCCCCATAAAAATGCTTAGCCAATAGTACAAGTTCTTCGCAACATTCACAATTATCAATTGATTTAAATGATCTCTAACAAAGATTTCTAACTCATGGCAGAAGCTGCAGGTAAATTCGACAAAGGCAGCTAGAGAGAAATGTGGAAGTGTAATAAAAACTGACTTACACTTTCTGTCTGCTTACCAACATGGTTTTAAAGGGAGATCGAGGAGCTACAGGTGAAAAGGGGAAAAAAGGAGAAAAAGGTGATGTGGGTGACCCTGGTTTATCTGGAGAACCTGTGAGTAACTCAGGTTTATCACGTCTGTTTTCTTAAACTGCTTAAAAATAAAGCTGGGTTGCGCGTTCTTCTTGCTATTTAACTACATATAATCTGAAATACTTAAGAAACTGAAACTATTAAAACCTTTAAAAGCATAAAGAAGACATTTCCATGCTCAATACCCCGCTTCCCACAGATGTGTTTTTTTTCTTTGGGCAGCAAAAGACAATTGCGATGTTTTAAGACAAAACTATGCAATTCTATTGTATGGCTATCAAGTAACTGTAGCTGACTTTCCCTCAAAGTTGATGAGTAGATGAAGGGAGGCAAAATGGTAACTTCTGCTGATGGGCAGGTCCCCAAAAGCTGGAAAGTAAAATGGGGTGCCCTTCTATTCTGACATTTGCATACTATTAAGTAGGGGTACACAAACACCATTGCTGTTCTTGGCCTGACACTGGCCCTATTGGACTCACATATGATGAAGCAGAATTCTGGTCATCCCAGGATGTCAGGCAGAAAAAAACACAACATGGTAGACAGGAAAGCTTTGCACAGATTCTCCCTTTCTAATCAGTGATTCAGTAGGAGACTTGAGGTCATCCAATTCCCATAAAAACCTCATCCCCTTAGAAGCTCATAAATACTGCATGCACAAGGTAGTATCACAAAAACACTACTTTTTCTAGCCAAAGTTCTTACTGGCCAAATATTATTCTAACGGTATTGATGAAGTCATGTTCTGAATTACAATGTTAGTAACGAATTGCAGTAGCTTAACTAACAATCACTGTTACAGGGCAAAGCTGGACCAAAGGGAGAGCAAGGCCTAACAGTAAGCAAACTCCATTATTTAAATCCTGTTACAGCAAGATATAAACAAAGATAGTCTCAGATGAAATGTACCCTCTGTTAATTATTTTTGGAAAGAGCTTTCTGACTAGAAGTGGTCTCAGTAATAACTTATAAAGAAACCACGCAAAGGTTTCTGATTTTTTCTCATCTACTTTATGCTGAAATGGAATTTAAAGTTCCTGGTGATTTTAGGTTATTTTTCTGCTACATGCTCCTTTACAGTTCGTGTTAGACGACCCAGGTGTGGACCTGCTGCAGGAAGGATTTTTTTAAAAGTATTTAAGAGTCTAAAGAGCAAAGATCTCCAAACGTGTCATGGTCTATCATGCTATAAATTTAATTATATTTCTGCTAAGCCTAAGCTGCACTAGACCCAAATTCAGTAAAGCATGTCACTGATTATATAAGTACTCCTGAGGTTTATGATCGCAGCAGCAAAAGTTCGTATTTGAAAGACTGACTCAATGCCAAATGAGTCCTGTCATGCACTTCAAAAAATGTAACAAATGATTGCTCTAATGATGATAAACACTTTGTTTGCATGTCACAGAAGCCACCACTTCTCTGAACAGACAGCTCTGAAGGCAGCACCTTTTTTTTTTGCTGCTGAAAACTGCATAATACAGTGGGCCAGGTACCCTAGGGTTCACAAATCCCAATTCCATTCTGTGTTGGTGCTGTCTGTCATACGCCAGCTCACTACAAGCAATGCGCTTCCTGAAGTTGGATGTATTTCTCCACCCCCAATACATTTAAAAGGGATATCCTTTTATAATATATAATCCATATTATTCAGATGCTAAAATATGAATGGGGTTTGACTTTAAATTTTAATGAGAACCAAATCATCACAAAACATTCTTTACAATAACAGTAGTCAATTGTTTTAGATAGAGGTGTTACTGTCTTGTCAAGTTAACGATTCTTAGATGTCATATAAAATAGTTCATTGTAAAATGTGGGGCTCATTCCAAGCTTGGAAGGTCAGGTTTGAAAGTTAAACAGTAAGATTTTTCTGTAGGACACAGATACTCATTATAAACAAAATCTTTGGTATTTTCAATATTATACCTCATTTGAAAGAGGCAAATTGTAAAATATTTTTATATTTAATTTTTTCATATCCAGAGAGAAGATATAATTAAATTAATTAAAGAGATATGTGGTAAGTACTCAGGAAATCTTTAATTTCAGATTCTATTTTTTTCTTCATTGTATTTACATTCTTCTTCTTTCAAAAAGGATACCAAGTCAAGTCATCATGACTTGTTTTATTTTTCCTTTGCAGGTTGTGGTATTAAATGTAAGGAAATTCCTATGGAGCTTGTCTTTGTGATCGACAGCTCTGAGAGTGTGGGACCAGAAAATTTTGAGATTATCAAAGACTTTGTAACTGCTTTAGTAGACAGAGTAACTGTAGGCAGAAATGCTACCAGAATTGGCCTTGTCTTATACAGTTTAGAAGTTCGGCTAGAATTTGGTCTCAGCAAGTATACAACTCAACAGGATGTTAAGCAAGCAATTAGAAAAATGCAGTACATGGGAGAAGGCACTTACACAGGAACTGCTATCCGTAAAGCAACCCAGGAAGGATTTTTTGGTGCTCGAACAGGAGTGCGAAAAGTAGCTATTGTGCTAACAGATGGACAAGCAGACAAGAGAGAAGCTGTAAAACTAGATATTGTTGTTCGAGAGGCTCACGCTGCAAACATCGAAATGTATGCAATAGGAATTGTAAATACTTCAGATCCAACACAGGTCGAGTTTGTACATGAACTAAATCTGATTGCTTCAGATCCAGACAGAGAACACATGTATCTCATTGATGACTTTAATACCCTTCCAGGTGCGTTCACTGCAATTTTATTCTGCATTATATTTGATGCTTCTCAAAACAGCGCAGGGTAGGGGGGAAAACTTTGTGTGTAACTTATCTTCGTGGATATGTTATGTTTTGATGCTGATCGGGATTAGTTACAAGGAGCAAAGTAATAGGAACCTAGAGATACACATTCACTTCTTTTAAGGAGTCATGTTACAGGGCAATGAATCATCACGCCAACAGGGGATGTCACCTACAGTGTAGGAAAACAGCTGCTTAAACTAGCTTTCTAAGATGAGTAAGTGCTTATGCACTGTAAATCTGCTGGACTGGAAACCAGAATCAAACCCACTGGGGTGAATTCTATTTACTCACTTCCACTGGGAAATAACACATTTTCATTGGGTTATTCACATGAACAACCTAAGCACTTATTTTCCCACTACCAACTAGTAGTTGTTACTAAGCTCACCTTTAGGTGAGTTCATTGTATTTTGTACCATGTAGAAGACTTAAGGGCTGGCAAATTTGTGACAAATAAAAGCCATAGTGCAGAGACCCTGGAATAATCTCCTTAGATGCATATAAATAATCCAAAGGAGTACTGGATTACATGTGTATTATTTATGTATATAAATAATCCAAATTAAAAAAATACATTGAATTTCTCACTATGATGAGTTTTTTTTACTTTTTTTTTTTAAACAGCTCTGGAGTCCAAATTAGTCAACCAATTTTGTGAAGATGAACATGGTACCTTAATATACAGCCGTAATGGAAATGGTGCAAGCATAAGTGGACCATCTTTCCATTCAGTATCTTCAAGTTCCTTACATTACGTACTTCAGAACAACAATGTTAATAGACAATCACTTTCAGCACAGACACCTGGAATATCTACAGTGGAAAGCCCTCTGAGCCTTGGCGATCTTCCTCAACCATTAACTCCGGTATGAAAATTCAGCAGGCTTTAATGAGCAGAAGTTTTATTTTTATATATATATATCCTTCTCTGTTGTCTGATGTACTATGTAACTTCCCCCCCACTTTTCTACAAGACAGCTACTGTAATAGCTCCTTTAATTTGGTATGCTTGGAGCTGGTTGTTCCAGGTAAGAGTTCTGATACTGCACGCAGGCCGTTATCTAATGGCACGCAGGCAGTTATCTAATTTATTCCTGATAGTGTTACAAGAATTATTATTCCTGGGTTTAATACAGTAATATTTGTGCCACAGTGTGAAACAGAAAAATTATTAAAATGCAATTACACTGCAATAATTAAGTCTAAGAATAGTTTAAACTCAATTGTAGTCTCTATTTTTAAAGTCTATAAGTTTGTAAAATAAAAAAAATAAATAAATATATCCCAGGTTTAGGATTGACAACCCTCCTGGTAAACCAACCAGGTGAGGTTAAAATCCTGATTCTTAACACTGAAGTCAGGGTAAATGGGAAGGAAAAACATTAGAAAACCTCTAAGTGATGAAGGACTTGTTCATTTTGAGACACTTCACAATATCTGAAAAGCAGAGACAATCAAATGCTTATTTCAGACCAAAGTACCTCCTGTGGTAGTATATGAAGCCTATGAAGAGGAACAAGAGGAGAAGGAACAGTCATCCTTGCTAACAGTGCACACCAGAGGTATTTTTATGATTACTTCTTTATCTTTGGCTGATCAAAAAAATCAATGTCTCATTCTGTTTCTTTTCACCTGCAGCTGCAGTACCATTATTGCCATCTAAACCATCATCATCAGATAAAGTGATGACATCACCTCTTACAACTGCAGGGCTCACACCAAGACCAGGTTATAGATCATAACTAGTTTTTCATTTTGTTCCCTCTTATCCAGATACTAACTTTTCATAAGGCTTTAAATCAGAGTAATTTTGTTCCACTCTCTGAAGATTTCCTGAGCCCATGCTGTGGAAGAGAACCCATTTCAGGATTTTATAGCAGATCTAGTTGCAGTTCTTGTCCATCCCATTCACCAGTTCTTGTCTTCCCAAATTCCAAATCCCACTGCTCCACTTAGAGAAGAAGCAAGGTCAGCTATAACCTGAGACAGAGCTCATAAATGGCATCAAAAAGAGAACACATGCTAGCTGAGGTGGGCCAATGAGCAGGTAATTCATCAGCCAAGAAGGGGCAGTCTGTGGAGATGGAGGCTTCATTAAAGACAGAGAAGATAATGATTTCAGAAATGGGCAGAAAAAATAGATTTCTCCTTCAGAGAAGATATAGGTCATTTGAAGGAAAGTACAGTAATTAGCTGACTGCTCAAAGGATTTTCTTTTCATATGAAATGTCCAAATGTATTTTGGTCATCATTTGGGGGATTCACAATTTTGAGTTCCAGTATTAGTGTATTATGATGGGAGCAACAGAGAGAGCAATGGCAACACGTTCCCATGCTTCCTGGGAACATGGGCATGACTATTATTCTGTCTCTGGCAATAACTTTTTTTTTTAAGTGTCAAAATACCAGTTGCCAAAGACAGATTATTGATGTCACAACATTAAACTTGAAGGAAAAGTATTTTCTATCTCATGGTATTATTAAAGTGAGCGAGACTAGATTAGTATGTCACAGTCCTCTAATGACCATCCGTAGGAATCGTTAGACCCACAAGCTCCACATTCAAACTTAACCTGTATGTACATAATTACTACCATTGTATTAGACAAGTAGCACAAACATCTCAAAAAAGAAAGACTAAAGTTTTATATTCTTCTCACTATTCTAATGCCTCTTCCCCCACACCACAAAGAGAACTAATATACTGAAGCAATGTACTGCAGAAGGGTGATGGTCATACTTCTGGTTCAAAAATGCAAGTAGCTTACAGCTCTTTGGCTTACAGTTTTGGGTTGCTCAAAAGACTGGTTGCTAATAATTAGATTTCAAAATTATCAGATTCATATTGTTTGCTCTTCTTGTATGCAGAGCCATAATACTATTATTTCTGGAGTTACTAGAACCATGACAGTAAAGGAACAGTTTATTTCACTTACTAAGATGCACTTTTAACTTGCCTTCAATGCTAACATCTTTAGAAGTAAAACTGAATCTTAAACTGCCATATAACATCACCAAAAAAAATAATAATCAGTTTAAAAGTTAAAATCTATGCAATACAATTGACTTTTACAAACTGAATTGGTTTTATTCCTTTTTTTCTTTATTTTAGAAAGTATCCTAGACCTCCGGTGCAAGTTAAGGCTGGATCAAGGGCCATGCCGTGTTTATATCATAAAATGGTATTATGATAAACAAGCCAATGCTTGTGCTCAGTTTTGGTATGGTGGCTGTGATGGAAATGCAAACCGCTTTGAGAGCGAAGAGGAATGTAGAGAGGCTTGTGTATTTGTTTCTGGAGGTACGAATTTATCCCTACATTAATAAAGAGCAAGTTGAAGCTATTGATTGTTTGGGTTTGTTATCAAGTATGCAGCATGGTATGTAAAACCAACCCACTAATTTAAACAATGTTAACATTACGAAGTCATATGCTCACTAATTAAAAAAAGTCTACCTATGCAAGCTCACTTTAATTCTTTTTGCATATGATGTAGTTCTTATGTAACAAAATAGCAATTTTTCAGCAGTATCAAGAGTACAAAATTTCCTTTTTACTAAAGGTACAGTAAGACCAGTATAGCATTTGCCACAATAATTGCCCTTCCTTCACCTAGATCTTAAATACTAACATTGTACAATCATTAACTATACCTCATTTTAAATTATATATGTGGCTTTGGAAAGCAATCTATGGTCATTAAAATTATGTTATTTCTTTTCTCTCTGTTACAGAAATCTGATATGTGGCATGGATTCTGCAAAGAAGATTTCACTTTTTTTTTTAAGCGAAAGTGTTCACACAAATCCTATTTTAATATTTCAAGCATAAAATATCAATTTTCATATTACATGCATATTACTACTCAGTACAGATAAATGCAGCAAACGCATCAGCTTGTGGTCTATATGCTCTCTGGGTCACAAGATAGGGAGGTGGCTCTGCTACCCACCTTTCCCAACCACATCACAGCTACATTTACTCCTTTTTTCTGTAAGCTTTCCTCAGTTCCCATTAGCTAGCAAGATACATGAGAAATGCAGTTAAAACATATCCACATATTTATATGAGTGACTATACCAATAGCTGGCATCACTAAATTACGTTAGTTCACATCCAAAGTGGTCCTTAACGTGTGTTTCTCTTCTGAAAGCCAAGTCTAATTTTTAAATGCATTTTAGTATTTTCATCCTTCTTACAAAGCTTTCTAAACTTATGTTCAAAACATTGAATGCAGCATAGAGTTTATTGCCCATCACTGCCATAGTGCTTTTTACATTTATGTCTGCCTGTATATGATCTATTTCCTATTACTTATATACTTAAAAGCTTGTTTCTAATAAAACATTTATGGTTTTACTGCCAGGACAGAGAATGGGTAACGGTACCTTTAGAGGACTAAAAACTTACCTCACAGCTAAATTACGCTTACTGTGTAATGAGCTCCTAAATATGTAACTGGATTTCTGCCACAGCCCTTAACGAGACTGAACATCTCAGATTACACACTCCTGCATGTAAAACCCGATAATAATTTTTGGTTGGATTTGTGGGGTTTTTTTCTTCAACAAATTGTAAGTTCAGCATATCAACAACAACAACAACAACAAAAAATAGAATTTGGCCTCAAGGCACACACCCGTTACCCTTCCTACCTGAAGAGCCGCCGGCCGCTCTCCCGCGGGGGCTGCAGCAGCGACCCAGGGCCCGCCCGGCCGCAGGCGGGGCGGGATAAGGGAGAGGCCGAGGGACGGGCGGCGCCGACGGCCTTTTTCATTTCACGCCCGTTCGCTGGCGGGCGGGTGGCGGCGGGCCCCTCGCCGGGTCAGGGGCCGGCTCCAGGGGCAAGTTTCTTCCTACGAGCCGTACTTATTTAGAGTATTTTCTTTATTTGAAAGTGGTAGGATACAGCAGTTAAAATTCGGCTAGATATACATTTAAAGTTATCCCAAATTAAAAATACTATGATCCATCCCATCCGGTCGGTGGTCCCAAGCCCCGCGACCGCTACCTCAGCCGAGCCGGGGGCGGGGCTAAGGGCAAGTGGGAGCGCGGGCGGGCCCCCCCATCACGTGCAGAGCCGCAGCCAATCCCGATCGCGGCGGGAGCGCGAGGCACCGCCCCCGTTGCCACGGCGGCGGGCGGACTCGGCGGAGGGAGAGGCGCGCGGCCCCGTGGTCGGCAGCCATGAGCGCGGTGCTGGACGTGCTGTGGGAGGACAGAGATGTCCGCTTCGACATCTCCCCGCAGTGAGTGTCGTTGCCCTTCGCTCTCCTCACAGCAGGGCTTTCGGGCCCGGCGGCGTCTGTCAGGCTGAGGGCTGTGTCTCAGTAGACTGAGCGCGGCCGCCATTAGTGGCGAGGTGCATGCTGGGAGTCGTCCCGCTGGGGCGGAGGTGGCGGGGGGCGGTGTGCCCTCCTGGCAGGGCGGGAAGAGGCTTGTGTGGCCGTTGACACTCAGGCGAGCTGGCTGGGGAGGTTTGGTAGGGGCAGTCTAGTCACCGTTTCCAGTCGATAAAAGGGAAAAAAACCCAAAAGTTTGCACAGTGGAGGACCGAGGGCAGGGTGTTCTTTTCCCAGCCACCTGTCGCTGAGAAGTAAAAAACAGACTTTAAGTGTGTGTCTGAGAGGACGATACCTGTCATTGGTAAGGAGGGCTCGGTGTCGCTGCCGTGGTGTTGGCAGCCTGAGCTCACGGGAACGGGCGGTGGCAGCGCCGCCTCTGAGGGGCCAGAGGGGTTGTCCCGTACGTCCGCCTGGAGGCAGTGCTGCCTCACCCCGCTGTGCTCTCCCCTCTCCTCAGCTCTCAGCCCTGTCTCAGACAACGCTTCTGGTCGGGTGTCTGTGGCAAAATCCTGCGTGGCTTCTGTAATACGGAGCTACAAATTAGCAGCTGGTTGGTGATTTCAGGAGTGGGGGCCGAA
This sequence comes from Ibidorhyncha struthersii, assembly GCA_013398815.1. Taxonomy (NCBI): domain Eukaryota; kingdom Metazoa; phylum Chordata; class Aves; order Charadriiformes; family Charadriidae; genus Ibidorhyncha; species Ibidorhyncha struthersii. The sequence continues at coordinate 45,537 of VZSZ01010263.1, read as the reverse complement.
AGTGTACTGTCATGCTTCATCTCTCTCCTACTCAGTTGACCCTGCTGAGAACAGCCCTTGTCCCTCAGACAAGCTGCCTGCAGTAAATTTAGAAACATGAAATTGTATCTTGTATGTTGAAGCAGTTCTATCTTATTTTCACGTCGACACAGCCTGCTTCCATAGTTTCTTTAATGCTAATGTTACTATTCTTGCTACCTCCTCTGTCTAATTATCTTTTGTGCTGTTCTGGTGATGTATTGTTGAGTCCATACCTCGTGTCTCAATCCTGATTGCCAGTAGTATCTCATGGAATTGCCGTCCTGATAATGCATTTTGTTCCCATCATGCTAATACACTGAAGAGTTTTGGCTGCTTTGCATAATAAAATTAAAATACTGCAAAATTTCACACTACATCTGTTGTTGTGTGATTAAGTGGTTAGACCAGTTAAATCAAGCAAAATACAAAAAAAAAAACACCAAACCGCACCCTTTGTGGATAATTTAGCAGAGCGTTTCACATGTCAGTATATATCTGATACTTCCTTTACTGGTATCTGTTCTTTCCTGAGCTCCACTCCTTATGACCAAGAAGGACAGCAAGAGGCAACAAACTCTACCCATTAAAAAATGATGTGAATGCAACTTTTTTGCCTTTTCCCTCCCATTTTCAGTTTCTCCCTATTTTGGGGTATAGTTTGCTTGGTCACACTTACTACATAATTACTTATTTACTGTTATAATTTAGTAATAAAGGTATTAATATTTTTCATATGCCAGATGTAGTGATAAAAATTTCAGGTATATAATGTTGATTTGTGTGTGTTTGTATATGTGGATTTTTCATTGTAGGATATGCTAAGCAAAAAAAGGAGAAAAGAAAGCTAAGTGGGGAAATAGAAATGGCTTTCTTTTTGAGGATAAATCTAATCTATTTTTCATTAGGTAATTTTTTCCTTCTTTTTTTAATTTTAGACAAATGAAAATGAGACCTGGAGAGGTCCTTATAGACTGCTTAGAGTCTGTTGAAGATACCAAAGGAAACAATGGAGACAGAGGTAACTGCATACTCAGGGAAATTGTAAACTTTCTAATATTTAGACTGTATAGGTTCACAAAAGCCCTGTCTGGTTTCCATTGAACTTGGTATCAATTGTCTGTTGCAGAAAATAGATGCTGCCTGTTTCACAGGTCTGTCTCCCCTTGGAGTATTTTCAAATAGGATCTCTTGTTCACAGTTACAGGAAGGTGATAATCTTGTCTCAGAATTTGCTTAGAATTGAAAGCCTTGTAAGAATAATCCATTTATAAATATTGTGGTGATCTTCTGCTGTAATCCTGTTTAATGCTTATTTTTTCCTAACCTGGTTTAAACTGAATCAGTGAGGAATATATATATAGTATGCAAGGGCATGAAGCTGCCAGCTTGCTGAGATGACCCTTCCTGGGGCTGGATGCGTTACTGTACTGGGTACAGAATCGAAACAGCTTGCACGTGACATAAAGGGGTGAGGTTATTCATGAAGACAGCTGTGATAGTTAACTCACTGCCTTCCCCATCTCCTTCCTAGAGCAGTTCTGCACTTGATTGTGGCTCTGCATTTTTACCGTAGGCAGGGGCATGTGAAATCAGTAACTGGTTTTGAGGAATGTTGGTATATATTAGAGGTTGTTTAATTTGTTCCTTGCTGGATTTTGTCTCCTAGCATTCAAAAAAAAAAAGCGTTTAGTGATTTTTTTTCTGCTGGTGTGTCCTGCGCTTTTCTTCTTTTTCTTGTCAAGGGGAAGGAATATTTTGGTGTTTCAAAACTAGAGGTAAATATGTACCACAGAATGGAACATTTAATTTAATGGAAGTTAAGCAGATTAAAAATACTACGCTCTTTATTTCCAGGTAGACTGCTAGTGACAAATTTGCGGATTATTTGGCGCTCATTGTCACTGCCCAGAGTCAATCTCTGTAAGTATCATCTGCTGTTAAACAACTGCAAATTTTGTGCTTCCTTTCTGGTGGCATGCTATTCTTTCACAGTGGTATTGATTACAGGACAGAGTAGTAAAGTATAGTTCTGTTGCTCTGTAAAGTCTGAAGTAAACTTTTACTAATGAATCTGTAATATAGGAACTGTTGTAATAATTCAAAGCAAAATATTCATATTCAATGTTAATTTCTCAGAACAGAAGTTGAAGAGTACTTCAGACATATTTTTTCATTTGGCCTGTCTGGCATTCATTTGTTTTTTTAGAAAGAAACAAAAGTTTTAGTTTCTTCACACCTTGCTTTACTTGTACCTCTTGTTGCCACCTGATTATTCATATTCTGTATTGCGCTGCAGTTTTTATTCCCCACAAGTATCTGCCTTTCAAAATTTACTGCTGTAAGCTCTGTATAAGCTTCTAACTTTAACTGTATGAGTAGCTAGCAGCTCTACTCATATTTAATTTAATTTGCTGAAACAGGGGCAGGATGCGCTTACTTTGTACCCAAATTATTTCCAGTGCTTAGTTCCCAATAGCCAGTCAATACTAAGATCTGTGTTCTGTTCATACCATATATAAACATGCCCTCTGCTTGCTTGCTCTTCTGGCTTTGCTATCTCATACATGCACTCACATACAAGTGCGTGCACATGCACTGCTATTTTAATATGTATTTATAAATATAAAAAAAAAGTTTGATTGTGTATTTAAGTTTTAGAATAGACTTTTTTAAAGGAGATCACAAAGAAACCTATGGAATAGTTTAGCCCTATAGAAGCACAAGGAAGTCTAACCAGTGGCTTTCAGAGTTTAAAATACTCTCCAGCTTTCAAGATAATGGATTATTTCTTACATTAAGGGAATATATAGACAAAAAAAAAATATTTTATTGGATGCCATTTTTGGCCATTGCTGTATCTTTTAGTTTTAGAAAATTTCTCATAAGCAACCTAGGAAATAGTCTTTTTCTGGTATTTTTATAAGTATTATTTCTATAAAGACTGAATATTCTTATCTGCGTAACTGCTGTCACATCTGAGCTTTTGGAGGAGCAGAGTCTTCCCAAAGCAAATTCTAGTTCTCCTTTGATTTTTTATTTTTTGAAACCTGCCTGTGCTGCTGTTCGTATCAGTAGCAGGATTGTCATTGATGTTCAGATTTAGCCCAGCACCATTTTATTCCATCCATTTGTTTTAGGAAGAACGGTTGGGATTGTTTCTGGTTTCTGGTTCAGAGCACTACTGCAGAAGAGGCAAAGTGAAATTTATAACTTTTTTCATTTTCTTTTTGTTTCTTCACCATTTCTTTTTCTTTGTCATCTCCTTAGCTCTTCTACAAAGTATTATATTGATGTAGAAAGTTTTATTTATAAGGGTAAAATTTACAGGCAACGTCATAATGAAACAGACCTTCTTGAGGCAACAGTCAAACGCTGAAACAAGGGGAATTCTGATTACATAGTAGGAGAAAAATGTCCACAATGATGGCAGTCAAACAGTGCCATCAAACAGTGCAACAGGCTCCCAGAGTGGCTGTGAAATCTCCTTCTTTGGAAAAATTCAAAACTCAATTGCACAGTACCCTGAGCAGCAAGATAGAGTTGGTCCTGCTTTGAGAAGACCATTGGACCAGACAACCTCCCAAGGTCCTTTCCAGCTTAAATTAGTCTTTGATTTTGTGATGAGGGCCCAGACCGTTAACCACAATGTGTAATTCCCACAAATAGCATCCAAAGCTGTGCTACAAAATTCAGTATTGTACTCTGTAATTTTGGCTGTTATCTTTTCTTGTTCTCAAAACTGTTCTTTTTTTTTTCTCCCCTAAATTTTAGCTGTTGGTTACAACTGCATTATAAATATAACTACGAGAACTGCCAACTCAGTAAGTTTCAAAAAATACTTTTAAAAGCTGTAATTAATTGTTTATACTTATTGCACTATATCAACAATAACCTGAAAGTTTACTTGCAAGAACAGTAATTGAATAGTAATAGAAGTTTAGTTTTAAAGTTGAGAGTGTTTTACATTTCTGTAGGGGTGTGTTTTTAGTCAGTTTCCTAAGGCAATAAAATGCATGTAATCACACTGTTTGTTGATTCTTCTCCCCTCTAGGTAAGCCAAGCACATGTTGGCTCATTGTGTCTAAATTTCACAAAGGTCTAGAGAGGCACTAATTTTGTGGAAGAAAGCTCTCAAATACATAGCCTGAACTGCATGCAGGTGTGAAGCCATTTGTTTGGCTTGCAGCAAAGAACTAGCAGGGAGATTATGTAGGTTCCCCGGGCAGCCACGTGGTAACAAAGCCAAAAATATCGTTTCAGTCATGATATTGCAGATGTATAGCAGGCAGGCTTCGTTAGTTCTGCTGTTGATGGAACTGCTAGTTTCTCCAAAATAAATGAGTTCAGTTGAAGACAGCAGTAGATCAGTGACAGAATCAGGATCACACCTTCAGATACACTGTTTAGAACAAGAATTTAGAAAATATGTCAAGATTATTTATTTCCTGTACAGTCGAGCTACTATATTGTCAAAATGTTAAATTTCATTTTTTCATTCCAGAAATTACGAGGACAGACAGAAGCTCTGTATATATTGACTAAATGTAACAATACACGCTTTGAGTTCATATTTACCAATGTTGTCCCTGGGAGTCCCAGACTCTTCACTTCAGTTATTGCTGTACACAGGTAGCATACTTAAAATAGTGTTTGTTCATTTACAAAATTCAGTGAATCAAATATGTGGGATTACTTCTGCTGATGGACCGAGTATATAACTGCCCATATTTAACATTCAGAAAACTTTCCCAAAAGAGGAGATCACAATCTCTGGAAGGAAGGGAGAGAATGATCACAAATTCTAGTAGATAACTGTGTATGATGAAAATTGATGTGCATTCATCAGTCATTCATCACAGTTTATACACCCTGTGTGTATAAACTATCTGAACAAATAAAAGTACAAAAGACCTAATTCCAGTGTGCATTTTCTAGCTATAATTTCTGTCTATAATAATTTCCCATAATTTTTGACCATATAATGGAAATGAAGAGTTAAATCCTGGTCAGAACTCTAATTGACTACAAAACAGTGGATGTTTCTCACCTAAAAATAAGTCATCTGAACGAACCTGTGCGTAATACATTATCATAGGTTTCTATTTAAGAGCTACAGAATACTGACATACGTATATTGGATGTGTGTGACTTAACTGGCACTGAAAAATAAAGGATTCTTGATGTCCATACTAGATATAACATGGGACCCAGAAGATTTATGCTTTGCAATAGAGGCTGGGAGATGATTATCTTAAGGAAAAGAAAGAAATAGTATACACAGGAACAGTACAGGAGATCAAAACAGGTGTCAAAAAAAAACTTTTAAATTTAAAGATAACTTCATTAAGAAAAGATGAAATACAATGATTTATGTTGATGAAGTTTTAATAGTACTCTCATTTTTGTGCAATGCGGTGATAAGAAAAGTTGAAAATATACAACATTTCATATTGGTGCCAAAACAAACAGTAAAGATAATAGAAAACACTGAAATGGTAATGTGTATTTTTTATTTTTTGCAGAGCTTATGAAACTTCTAAAATGTATCGTGATCTGAAGCTGAGAAGTGCACTGATTCAAAACAAGCAACTGAGATTGTTACCACAAGAACAAATATATGATAAAATCAATGGAGTTTGGAATTTATCAAGTGACCAGGTATAGTGAAAAATGAGACTACGCTGAGTACAGCAAAGTTAAAATGTTTTGGCTTTCATCTAGCAATTGTACTACTATAGTTTTGTAACTTCAAAGGGATTACCCTTAATTCAGTTCATCAGCTGATAATGTGGAGAAATGGATCCCATATATTTGCTACTCAGTACAACAAAGTCTCTTTTTGGCAACCAGAAGTCTACATGACTCGGCTAATATGCAAGGAACTAGACATACAGTGCCTGTTGAAAAGATATATTTATGAGTCTAAAGCTCCGTATCATCCTGAAAGACAATCATGTTGTTTACTAAGTGCTCTGCTGAATATTTGTGTATTTACGTGCAGCTGTGACCAGAGTGTAAAACTATATTGTCTTTTGATTACTGGAAATCGGAAATACTGGAATAGGAATCTGCATCTTAAAACATGGAAAAATAAAGATTTTAAGGAAAAAATAGAAAACATTTCTATTATTTTACAGAGTATTAGTTGCAAGTATTTCCCAGAGCCATAAAATAAAATGGGAGCTGTTATTTCTGCCTGTGCAATTTTAGCCCAGAATGGAAACAGGATCCATCCTGACAAGCTAAAAACTTCTTTCCTCTACATTCCCTTGGCACACATCTCCACAATTGCCTAAGTTTAACCCACATGCCATTATACTTACGCTATATGCCAATTCCAGATCTGTACAGTTAAGAACACTCTCAGATGCTTCATGTACTCCCATGAGGCCTGCTGTGCTGTGATTTGATCCCGCTTTGCTGCAGTAATAGGTACCCCCAGCTATGTTCACCACTTGGGTACTGTATCCTTTAAAGATTGCATCTTGCTTCCTTGCAATCAGTAGAAGCATTTCGACTGGTTTTGGTGGGAAAGAATCAGGCTCTTACTGAATTAAATATGAAGTTGTATACTGCTTGTGTTTAAATGGATAGCAGTAATCATCGCGGGTGGAAAAAGGGCTCTATACTTCAAAGCAGTTCTAACATACCTTTTCTTTAATAGGGAAATTTGGGAACGTTTTTTATTACTAATGTGAGAATAGTTTGGCATGCAAATATGAATGACAGCTTTAATGTCAGCATACCGTATCTACAAATTGTAAGTATCTTAAAACAATAATATTCAAAATGAAATGGCATAAATTCAAGTCTTCAGTTAAAACTCCCAGCTCACCAAAATTAGTATTTCATGTCCCGCAGTCAGGGAGGAATTTAGTCTTACCAGCATCAGCCACAGGGTAGATTTTTTTTCTGTCCAGATTAATTGGGAGCTTTCATGGGCAGGTTGAAAATGGCCGGTATTTCCAATTTTCAAACTATTTACTATGATGCACCTACATACACTGGGATTAATGATCAGTTCAGAAATGAACTGTTACCACTGTTACCACTTCTGATAAAAACACTTTTCCCTGAGGTTTGGGGGTTCAGATTTGTAATGGTAAATGGGAGGGAATGCTCACAGCCAAGCTTCCAGAACCAGTAATTGTAATTAGTACAGTGTAAAAAAAAAAAAACAAACAACAACAAAACCCCCCTGAAAATTAAAAAATAGATAAAGCAGATTTTTATCAAGTAATTCCAAAATTTTTAACAAACATATTTTACCTCTTTACCATTAGCGTTCAATAAAAATAAGAGACTCAAAGTTTGGCTTGGCACTTGTGATAGAGAGTTCTCAGCAGGTAAGAAGCTGTAATAGCCTTTTTTCATTGGTTACATTTTTATATATAATAGTTCTCTAATTCTGAAACGTTACAGGGCTACTTCTAAGGTACTTAGTGTTCCTTCTATGTGGCCTTTTGAACGCAACTTTTAAAAAGTCCTCTTTGCACTGCTTAAAATGTCTGTATGTTAAGGTCAATATGGCTATTGTGAGTTACAGTTTCTCTAAGCAAAGCAACAACAGGCCAGCATGGCTAGTTAAAATAAAGTAAAATAACTGTTGAAAACAGTGTCTTCTGACAGATTATCTTTGGGATCTAATTACTTCTAAACTTAATCAAGACCACTATTTTTAATCTTTTCCACTCGTCTGTCTGTTTTGCTGTAAAATACAAAACTATTTTTCTTCAATTTTACCTTAATCAGAAATGCTTTTAATGGTGATTTTTTTTTCTTTTAAAAGTTCAACTAACTTTATTTACTGTATCTGAAAGCTTCTTTAATAACAACATCAAGATCTGACAGACTAAACGTTTGCTGAGTAGCTAAGAATAAATCATTGGTATCACTTCTGAATTTCTCCCACCCTTGTTTGCTTTTGTTTTTCTGTGTGATAAGTTTGTTCCCTATTTATATAATGGGCTAAAAGTTAAAAGCATATTTACCTCAAAGAGAAACATTGTCATTGGTTTTATTTCACCCATGGTTTAAGTGGCAGAATGAAAATAAGCTAATACCAAAGTACAGATAATGTTTTATCAGCAAACTGAAATTTGCCATCATTAAACTGTGAATCCCTGTCAAGGGGAAGAAGTTGTTTAACTAAGCAACACTGATAAATATATGTCTCCTTTTTTCTCTGGTATGTAGAGTGGAGGATATGTACTTGGTTTTAAAGTAGACCCTGTGGAGAAACTACAGGAGGCAGTGAAAGAAATTAATTCACTTCACAGAGTTTATTCAGCTAACCCTATATTTGGAGTGGATTATGAAATGGAAGAAAAGGTACTCCACTCATTTATTTTAAATTAGATACAACATTGTGTTAACAGCAGTAATAAAAACGTATTAAACATATTAGATATGTGGATTTACTTACTTCAGTGTTTTAATTTGCAGCCTCAACCTCTTGAAGACCTAACAGTGGAGCAGGTTCAAGATGATGTGGAAATAGAATCTGATGAACATACAGATGCTTTTGTGGTAAGCTGCTCTGCAAAAAAATGAATAATACAGTAATTCTTGTTTGGTTATTCAGATGTAAGCAATGTACAGCTTTAATCCTCTATTAAAGATAAACTACAACCGAACTTTCTATATTTAAAAACACGCCTGCATGCCTTTTATTCAAAATCCTGATTACTACAGGAATTTATTCTGTGTATGGGTTTTTAACTTAAGAACAAACTATTATTCAAAATAAATAGTAGTAGATATTTAAAGTAATAGTTGTATGTAGTTTCTCAACACATTAAGATCAGGAATAGCTTGAAAACCAGCAGTATAATATAATCAAATACATTATATTTAAACAAGTCTTCCTCCTCTTGGAGCAGATTAATAGGTGGTGGTATCTGTACACTCAACATTCATCGAAGATTCAAACTTGAAAGATTTTTAGAAAGGCAGCCATAATTTTGAGCCACTCCTGACAACCTTTCCACTCCTGACAATACCATTTTAGAAAACTGTGTTGGTATCTGTCTCCCAGTATTTCAGGAAAATTGACTTTTAAATGCCTTAGGCTGCTTGATGACCTTCTTTCTAGGAATTTCCAAATTTACAGTGCAACCCAGTAACACCTGACTGCGTGACTGACTGCACAGGTGGACTGCACATTTTTTCAAGTGTTAGCCTTGACATACTGACAATTGATGTATTTTCTTAATTCATCTCTGAAATTTGGTAAAGTAGCAGTGCTAGCACCAATCTTATTTCCACCTTCTTTTCTTTTGCTGTCATTTACTGGTATAGATAAGCTCTTATCTCTTCCTTTCTCTCCTTTTCCTCACTTTTTGCTTTTTTTTCTTTTCATTTTTTGCACATTTTTATTCAGTCTTCAACATAGTTGAAGACCTACCTTTTCCTTAAAGGTAGATTCTGTTTGCTCTATTGGTGCGTTTGTCACCTGGATTAAATAACTGTGCTTTGCATATTCTACAACAAAAACTGGAAGCTGTAAATGATTAGAAGGTGGTTGGTATAGGAGACATAGACGGTCCAGGACCCAAGGAGTGGCTCCACACCAATATTCCATGACACTTGATGACTGGGATGCTGTTCTGTAGTCTTGTATAGCTTGAGATCCAGCTGAGCGGGAAAACGCTTTCTTTGCTGCCCTTTCCCAGTCCATAGGGGCAGCTGAAGCAAGATCAGGCTCTTTTTGGTAAATACAAAGATCTAGAGCCTCCCGGTCCAGAGATTTCTAGGGCTGTGGGTATTTTCATCTGATTTCCAGAAGAGTTTGAGCCTGAACTTCCAAACACACAGGATGGGAAAGATCGTATCCCTTTCCCAGATCTCTGTCTGAGAGTAGAAAAATGTGGTTAATTGTTCAGTTACTCTGTGTTCATTTCTTAGATTGAGTATGATGTTAGTTGAGTTTTGATATTACTGATCCATTTTAAGGTAGTTTTTGAAACTGAGTAATAAATGCTGCTGCACATGAGGCAGAAATTGCTAGGATGCTGTCAGTTTGCCTTCATATTAACATTTTATTCCCTACAAAGTATTTGTCAGTGTAACAAATGTAATATGAAAATGTTACCATTTAAAAATCTTTGTTTATTATAATGGAAAATTAAAAGATTGGCATTTAATTAAAAATACATAATCACCAACTCCTGTTAGAGCCCTTTTGTAAATTATTCAACAAAGAAAAAACTCTGATCTTATTTACAAAATGAAAATAAAATCCATGCAGACTGGTTTGTGGAAGAAAACTTAGCAAATAAAGTTTTGAATGAAACAAATTATTAGCAGATTTGGGTTTAGACCTTTTTTTTTTCAAGATTACAAGTTCTTTTTTTCTTTTTTTTTTTTGCAGGCTTACTTTGCAGATGAAAACAAGGTAAGAACATCTTTTTTCATACTATCAAATTCATGTTGTTAAAATGGGATAATAAATTTTAAAAGTTCCTTCTGCTTTATTTTATTTTCTCTCATATCTCGTGCATTCAAAAAAGCAACATGATGGGGAGCCTGTTTTTTCAGAAGAACTGGGACTTGCAATAGAGAAGCTAAAGGACGGATTCACTCTCCAGGGACTCTGGGAAGTAATGACCTGATTTAGGTTGGCACGCGTTTGTTTCCTAAGCAAGGAAAGGCTCCCAGTTCTTACTGGGTTCGTGAGATCTGTAGAAGATAATTTAGAAATACCAGAGTAGCAGAGAAAGAACATGCCAAAGCTAAAGAGCAGGCGAGTAGGAGATAATAAGCCCTCGGGATAAGTCATAAAGGAAAGATTATTCAAAACCCTCGTATGTGTAAAAAGCTTTTTATTTATTACACTGTTTCTGGAAGTAGTGGGAGATCAACCAAGATCTAATAGAAGAGGGGGCGGGGCTTCCACCGGCAGCTGGGGCCCCGCCCCCTGCAGGCAGTCACACCTTCCGTGAGCCCCGGAAGTCCCGCCCATCCTCTGGTCACATGGTGTAAGGACCAAAGGGGGCCTTCCCCTCTTGCTGTCAGGTTATAAGGCTCTGGAGGTCCCTCCCTACCACATGCATGGCACCTGCCATTTTACTTCAGTTGCCATGGAAAATGTCATACCCCACATGTTTTCATACTGCTTTGTGATTGGCTGACTGTGGGTTTTGACACTCATACCCCAGGTGTTTTCAGGCATGTGATTGGCAGGACCAGCCGCCCCGTCCTGCTTCCCCCAGAAGGTTGTCAGAGCAGGAAGCCCCCTCGCCTAACAACACAGGGTCTGCCATGGTGTTTCAGCCACCATTTTATGGCAGGTAGCCACCACTTTTTGACCCATGTGTCATGTTGTTAAAATGGGATAATAAAATTAAAAAGTACCTTCTGATTTATTTTATTTTCTCTGCCCTGTGATTGGCTGCCAGGACCAGCCACCACCTGTCATTTTACCTGGAAGTATGTCAGAAAAGGAAACCCTCTTTCTACGTACATGGAGTCCACCATTTGAGATAGAGCAGTGCGAGTTACACGGTTTGATGCTGAATGTATTAACGTATTTATACACAGTGATGTACTTTCTCATAATGATACCTAAATCAAATTTCCGTTACTTGTTTAATGTTGTGCAACACAGAAGTATCATATGCAGAACACTTTGTATCTAGGCGTATTGGCTGTGTCATTGCAGCAGTGTCTTTGACAAAAAGCAATACTGTTTTTATGTCTCCTAGTTTTGTTAAATGTTCAGCACATGTCATTCCAGGTACTTTATTGTAATCCATATATTCTCATACAATTTTTGTGTGTTTTGTTTTTTTGTGGGATTTTTGGCTAGAGTACTTTTTCAAGTAATGATCTAGAAAAAAGTGCACACACAAATAGGTTCTGTGTCTGAGTCATTAGACCTTTATGATGTTATGTGTTATAGAGAAATGAGTCATTTATTGTTCAAAGGAAGATGCAGCTGTTAACGTTTTCTAGTGACATAAGACCTCTGCGCTATTTTCTATAAGTGGAAAAAGTCAAATGAGATCTCCTATCAGCTGTTGTTTTAGCAGCTGACTGTTATAGTAAAGTAACTGTGGTGTAACTGTGATTATGGTGTTTGTAGAAAATCTTTCAAGGTATATATTTTAATGAAATACTACCTATATTAAAAAGCAATCATGATTTCAATAAACTTTGATAACGTTACACCTCTTTGTAGATCTTGCATTCAAATAGTTGAGTTTTGATCCTGTTTCCGTTACATTCAAAAAACATTTCACCATATGGCTAAAAAGCATTCTCCATGTGGGCAAAATACAGTCCTTCATCAAAGTACGTTAAACAACTTAAAATTTCAAATTTGCTTTGGATCGGTATTACCACCTTTAATAAAAATCTAAATGTTCCCGGTCTCAGTTGTGAAACCTTCAACATATACATAATTTTTCTAAATCCACATTAACTTTTCAAACTACTTGTCTGATTCGGGGCTTTTTTAGTTTAAATTAAGATTATTTTTTGTTTGCTTTTTAAATTATGCATCCATTAAATAATTTAATATGGTAGATTACAGGTTTTTCATTCTCTGCTCTACCTTTCCTATGTACTGTTTTCGGTTTAGTTTAACAGCAGTTAACCCCATTTCTAGTACAGAGGAATTTAAAAGGATTAATAATGTCTACAGGTTATCTGAAATGAAGAACGGTGTTTATTAAGGGGGGGTGTGGAGACGTCATTTTTAATTAGTTTTGGAAGCAGAATTTTACCTGAATAATCTATATTTTATGTCTGAACAGTAGGGTTTTGTTTACAAATAAATACAACCAAATGGATATTAAGAAGCTCAAAATGAGTTTCAAAGCCTTATTATCACTATCTGAAGAAATTGTAGATGTGATATGGGTATGTAAAAAAATAATCTTAGAGCATAGATAACTGATGCAAAGTTCTGGAGTTTTTTAGTATCTTTATGACTGCAGCAATGAGATGTATTAAGCAACTCTGAAAAAGTGAACAGTAGTTGCAGCTGATAACTTGATTAATAACATTTCTATTTCAGAATATTTGGTAATGTGTATATTTACAGTCTTGCTCATAGCTGTCTCACAGAGGGTCAGATTCTCCTGTCCTTACTCAGGTCAAATAATTTCTTACACTGCACGTAATCTCATTGATTCAATGTGGAGAATGATGGCAAAACCTGACCATAGTGACTAAAAGCAACAGTTGCTTCTTTCAGTCTTTGACAGCTGCGAGAGCAACTCTTTTTTTTCCAAACCATCCATCCTAAATTCCAACCTGTAAGAGTATGCACCTATATTTAGCTAGCGAGATTAAGTGTCAGAGGCTTCAGGCAGGGCAAAGCACATTGGTCTGCCTTTTTTACAGGCAGACCTTTGGGCAGACAACAGCTAAAGCTTTCTGCTCCCTCCCCTTTCCCAAGTATTTGCGAAATGGATTCCCAAAGGGAACTCACTGAAGAGCTCAGACTTTACCAATCTACCCTTCTTCAGGATGGCCTCAAGGAACTCCTTGAAGAGAAAAAGTTTGTAGATTGCTCTCTCAAAGCTGGTGACAGAAGCCTGCCTTGCCACAGATTGATTCTGTCGGCATGTAGCCCTTATTTTCGTGAGTATTTCTTATCTGAGCAAAATGAAGAGAAAAAGAAGGAGGTAGTTCTAGATAATGTTGATCCCAACATCCTGGATATGATTATCAAGTACCTTTATTCAGCAAGTATCGATCTTAATGATTCTAATGTGCAAGATATTTTTGCTTTGGCCAGTCGCTTTCAGATCCCTTCTGTGTTCACTGTGTGCGTCTCCTATCTTCAGAAGAGGCTTGCTGTTGGTAACTGTCTGGCCATCCTTCGATTAGGCGTTCTGCTTGATTGCCCGAGACTTGCGTTTTCTGCCCGTGATTTTGTTTCAGATCATTTTGTGCAGATCTGCAAAGAAGAGGACTTCATGCAGCTTGCCCCGCATGAACTTATCTCAGTTATTTCACCCGACAGCTTAAACGTAGAAAAGGAAGAACTGGTGTTTGAAGCAGTAATGAGATGGGTCCGAACAGACAAGGAGAACAGAGTAAAGAGCCTGGGGGAAATTTTTGACTGCATACGTTTTCGTCTTATGCCAGAAAAATATTTCAAAGAACATGTTGAGAAGGATGATATAATTAAAAGCAACTCAGACCTTCAGAAAAAAGTAAAGATCATTAAGGATGCTTTTGCTGGAAAACTGCCTGACTCTAGCAAAAGTACAGAAAAGTCCACCAAAGGGGAGGTGAATGGTGATGTAGGAGACGAAGATTTACTGCCTGGCTACCTAAATGACCTTCCCAGGCACGGCATGTTTGTCAAAGACCTAATTCTTCTGGTTAATGACACTGCTGCAGTAGCTTATGATCCTCTTGAAAACGAATGCTACCTAGCAGCCCTGGCAGAACAGATTCCCAGAAATCATTCCAGTATAGTCACCAAACAAAATCAGGTCTACATCGTTGGAGGACTGTACGTGGAAGAGGAGAACAAGGATCAGCCTTTCCAGTCATACTTCTTCCAGGTATAAGCTTTATAGTTGTTGCTGCAACCATAGGTGCTTATAAGAGTTACTGAAAAGTATTCTGAGTCTATGCAAGTGAGTTATCTAGTCTCTGTACAGTCGATGAAGAGAAGTGTCTACAGAGAGCTATTCCTGTCTCTGAGAGATAAATGAAACCACAGGACTTGTATCTTCTCGTTCAAGATCAAGCCCCCGGTGAGATTTCAGAAAAGATTAAAAGGATTAGAATATTGTATCTAGGCACTGGCTTTCATTGCTTAAGGCCCAGATTCACAGATTTTTTCATGGTACAGATGCCTAAATTTAAGCCTAATAATATTTTTGTAAAATACCTTTTGTGAATTTCTGTTAACTTCCATGAAAGTTGAGTGCTAGGCTGCTTTAGATCTCATGAGATGTCTTTCTGTATCTGAAATACTCTTATGACAGCAGTAATATGCGTATTTTAAATGCCACTTCTGTCGCTAAAATTCCAGAAGTCCTTTTGTCACATCTACATTTGAAAACCTAAGGGCATTCTAAAATATGTAATTTAGAGGTAGAAGTTTGTTTTCTTGGCAAACTGGCAATGTCAGTACACTAAATACCATGTTTCAACTGGGAGCGTAATTTTATGTCTTTGTAAATCTGTATAAATATAAGGCTGATTAATACAAATTATAACTTCCACAACATATTTCAGAAAAAATAGCAAAAATACAATTTGGCATGCTTACACCATAAACTGTTGTGTTTTTAGCTACCTGACTATGTGCTTTGGGGGATGTTTAAACTATCTCATGGTGATTTCTGCAATATGCTGCTGGCCATGTCCTGTCTTTAGGCACATTGGCCTAAAAGAGTGAAAGTGGGTCCTGTTGCCATATGAAACAAAGCAGAGTGATAAGCAGTGATAGAATTTTCAAGACTTCAGATATGAAAAAATGCAAATACTAAGTGTTTATAGAGTATGGCTCACTGTGATTTCACACACAATGAAAGAGTTGGTTTCAGGCATTTGTTATATCTGTGAGAGGGAAATCTTAGTTTGCTAGAGAGGGGTTAGCACGGCTTCATTTCCTTATGTAAGGTGTGAAACAATAATCACTGAAGTGCAAAACTTGTTACAGAAATATTCTTCTAATAAAAATACTGTGTTCATGTCATAATGTATATAACAGAAGTCTCAGTCTACTAGAAAGGGACCTCTGAAAAACTAAACCTCATGACCGATACCAAAAATTGATGAAGTTTTCAGAATCCTGCTTTATATGTCTACATCCATTTCCTGAAATCCCGCTCTCTCGCTTGTCATCTGTAAGCTTGCTTGCTGCTGCTACTGCTTATAGTTAAAATACTTGTCTGCCTGACCCATGTGGCTGTTGTTCCCTCTAAAATGTTAATACGGTGCCAAACCGATTTTCACTTACTGATCTCCCTTTCTCCACCAGTGAAGCACCTGTTACCATTTTATTTGGTAGCTAGCAACCCAGGAGAAAACAAGGCTGCCACCAGCTCAAAACTGCATGACTGGTTTTTGCCCTATCATGAGTAGATATGTCATCTCCAAGACTGATTCACTAAGCATGCTATGATCTGGGATGGGTACATCTTCTCCTCATTACACTACCCAGATCCACCTACTGGGGCAATTGTGTCCAGGAACTGAATCTCACTGTTGCAGTAAAACTTCCTGTCCAATAGGGGTGGTCTGTCAAATTTGGGAGATGCATTTTAGCATGGAGACCTTGACTGTGGAACATACTTCTGGAAAAAGGATGTCAGTGAGCCAATCCCAGATCTGATTACTTTGAACTTTCTCTTGCTTTCTATCAAATGCCTTTACCCTCATGCACACTCACAGTTTCCCTTTCTGAACATCATGGAGCAAATCAGTATGCAATAGAAGAGAGAAAATATTATTTTTGAATGTTAGACAACATTCAGGTTCAATTGTAAGTTCTCAGATCAAAACAGAGAGTAAGCACCACAGTTCTAGGAAAATACTGGTTTGTTGCATTTGTTTTTTCTTTTGTCCTCCTGCTGTTTCTCTTTTGGTGTTTTCAGCCTACTGGATGTGAATTGAGAGAGCCATGGGAGTACTTCAGTAGGGATGACATCGATCTTGTTGCCAGTGGAGCTGCACTGCCTGCCTTTTTTGCTTAGGAGCAAAGTCTTTATATTCATTGTGCCTTCAGGGATCTTGGGAGCTTTTGAGGGTATTCGTGATGAAACACCACCTCTTTTGCTCTAGGAATTGCAGAAGAAACATCTGTGCCATGTAATATTTCATGATCATTAAGAGGAAAGGTGCAAGGATGTCTGGCATCTCTCATTGTAGTGATGACCACAACCGGCTAAATGTATAAGTGTGGAATGGCAGGAGTGTCTGCTCCCTTCAGGCAGGAAGAACAACTTGTTCTTTCCAGCATGTGACAGGGAACCCAGAGAGCAAGGGACCTTTAAACAAGGAAGAGCTTCATAAAGAGGCAAAGAAACTCCGTGAGGGTGAGCAGATGCAAAGAGAGCTGCATGGCATTGACTCTGCTAGGTCCCAGCACCATGAATAATGGATGGGTAAGAAGTCACTGTTCATTGGCTGCATTTGAGGGAAGGGTAGATTGTTCAAGCAAGCAGATGAGCTGTTGAGAGACACTGATTGCAATTAGATTGATTTTGTGGAACTGTGTTCTTTGTGTGGATTTTTACTATTTGCCTTTCCTAACACTTCCTCTTCTGATGCTCTTGCAGCTGGATAGCATCGCTGGTGAGTGGGTTGCCCTTCCTCCATTGCCGTCAGCCAGGTGTCTCTTCGGGCTGGGGGAGTCAGACAACAAGATCTATGTGATTGCAGGCAAGGACCTTCGCACTGAGGAGTCTCTAGATTCAGTATTGTGCTATGATCCTGTGTATGTTTAAAATTTAATTATGCCCACTGAGGACATGTAAATAGCCCATTGTTAGTTGGAAGAGCCTAACGGTGACATTCTTCTTGTTCCAGGGCAATGAAATGGGGCGAGATCAAAAAACTACCCATCAAAGTATATGGCCATGCTACTATCTCAAACAATGGATTGATATATTGTCTTGGCGGAAAAACTGATGATAAGTGAGTATTTTAAGTCTTTTCATGACAATTTATAACATTATTTGGTTGGTCCTTTATAGAGTATATGTCCTCATGCTCAGAAGCCAGGGTTTCCCTTTTTTACGTCTCTGGATTAAGGTTGCTGACAATTTCGCAGAGGAGAACATGTTATGGTATATAGGATATCTTTTTCATTATAAGGTAAAATTGCCTATAACACCCAACTAGTTATTTTAATGACCATACTTATTTCCAAGGCAAATTTTGCTTACATTGCAGACACACTAGTAATATATAGCTATGAGGACCCTCACTGAGAGTATTATTTCGTTCCAGACTGAAATACTTAGGTGCCATGGAATTACTGTGTCGCTTTTTCAAATTTTCTGACCTGTAATGCCTGTTATACCTTAATGGGTATAACATTAGGAAAATCAAAGTTTTCACTCACACTGAGCACGTGGTGGTAATTTTTCAGTGTTTTAAGATACAAGCTTGTCAAATCAGCCAAAACAGCAGCATAATCTTTTATAACTTTTGTCATACATTCCTCCACAAACCCATCTGAATAGAATATGCTGGGAAAGGACATTATCTTTCTTCTGTAAGGTACTGTGAAATTGCTGGCCTGTCTCAGCAGCATTTAACACTTGATTTAGTTCTATGGATGTGATTAGTGCTTTGCAGACATGCAAAGATTCCCAGTTTAGATACAAGAAAGGATCTCATCGAGAGGAAAGAGGTATTAAACATAAACCCACACAGTCTACCTCAACTAGGTCTCATTTGGAACAAGCTGAAAGTTCATTAGAAATGATCACAGGTTTTCTTTTTCCTCCCCAGGAAATGCACTAATAGACTATTTGTATACAATCCTAAGAAAGGAGACTGGAGAGACCTGGCTCCAATGAAAGTGGCTCGCTCGATGTTTGGGACGGCTATCCATAAGGGGAAGATTGTCATTGCAGGTGGTGTCACTGAAGAAGGCCTTACTGCATCTGTTGAAGCTTTTGATCTGACCACCAATAAGTGAGTGCAATACTCAAGCTATTTTTAAGCAAGTGTTTTATCATTTAGGCTTTAAGGAGCTGCGAGAGAAGTCACAAAGGTGTTCGGGTGCTTATACTCCCACTGAGACACTTGGTCTACATTCACATCTTCAACAACAACAGCAGCAGCAGGTTAAAGAGCCTGGAACTTTGGCCATCTTTCCTGCCCCCACACACGTTTTCTATGCTGGCATGGCTCCATCGCAAACATGATCAAAGAGCTCNTTTTTTTTTTTTTTTTTTTTTTAAGTCTGATTACTTTCCCAGTTTAGTTGACCACACAGCCATGTAACAGGTGTGCTGGCATAATCGGGGAGAAGTGGGAGAGATGGGCAAGGGCCACGCAATGTAGTTGAAACGGCACTGGCACTAAACACAAAACCCCAGCGAGAGAAATCGTGTGCCTAAACAGAACTAGCTGAATGTCCTTTGGGTATGGGGCCTTGTGATGTCTTGCTGTTCACTTACCTGGTCACAGCAAATGCCATTTACCACTAGTTAGTGCTCTAAAATACTATAAAGAAAAAGTAATGACAAAAGAGAGTAAGTCATACTTGGAATTAACTCACTTACTTGGTCCAGATACTTTCCAATGTTACTCCTCACAGCCAGAATCCTTTGCAGCCAGCACCTCCCCCAAACGTTTATGGTTTTCCAGGAGTTTATACCCTCTGTATCTGTGTCTTTCTACTCTTAATTTTCCTTTTTGTTACTTTTGTTACTTTTCCTTCCTAACATCTTTTTTATAAACTTTCGTTTAAAATAATACCAGTAAAGCTTTACTTTATTAGTAAGCACTTCTGCCATATATGATCACATTTGGCTGTGCTGTCTTCACTGACAGGTGGTATTGCAGCCATCAACCTACAACAATCTTTATCTTAAATGTATGCTATCCCAAAGAGATTATAAAATTATAACTTATAGTTATACTCTATAAATTATAGCTTATAAAATTTAACAATACAAAGTGTGAATTATGCAAGATGTAATTCTGTGAGGGAACTTTGGACTTTACACCTTCTACAGAAGGAAGGTAAAGGTCATTTTGTTACTATGATGTTTTGCACACTCTTCTCTTCCATTGTTCAGAAACGTGTCCAGCTTGTGGTCTGAAAAATCAGCAGGTTCTTGTCTTGGTTTACTCTGTTTTATTACAGTCAAGTCACAGAAGCGAGAGACACAAATTAGTCTGTTAGTTTTGATGTTGACATTATCCAGAAGTGGGATGTCTGTATGTTTTATATGTTCATAGGTGTGAATGGCAGAAAATTAGAAATTATGCTAATGAGCTCCAGTGACTTTTTTTTTTACTGAAACTATTATTTAGGGGTCACAGCTGCGGGGAGTAGCATTGGTGTTTCAGTGGCCAGTCTGCCCAAACCAGTCAGTGCCACTTGAAATGAATATGCATTTTGGAAACTATATGGGAAAAAATGAAGAATCTGAGGAGCAATACACCTGTATAAAGCATATTACTTATGATGGGACCAGGTGACCTGTAAGAAGTGGTCTCTGGAAAGAGATGTCATCACGGTGTAACGCTGTCACTTAAGACTTAGAGGAAGTCCTTGTGGGGATGGAGATACTGAAACTCACTGCTGATAAATCTGATTTTTTTCCTTTTACTAAACCATTCACTGAAGCGGTTCTTGGTACCTGAATTTATGTCACCCAGAGCTACATTTTAGTGCATTCAGTTTAAAATATTCCTCATGTGTTTGTTTAACTTACATTTTTCTTTTCATCTTTAGGTGGGAGATTATGCCTGAATTTCCCCAAGAGAGAAGTTCCATCAGTTTAGTCACCTTAAGCGGAGCTTTGTATGCTATTGGAGGCTTTGCAATGATTCAGCTCGAATCTAAAGAATTTGCACCCAGTGAAGTCACTGACATATGGAAGTAAGTTTAATTTTAATCACGCTTTCCTGCTGGAAAGCCATATCTAAAATTGAGGTTTGTAGACACTGGAGAGTAAAATTAGTTTTCTATTTAGCTCTGGAAATGAACCATAGCACAGGTTGTAAAGCACTTGCTGACAGAAATGTTTGTCAAAAAGTAACAAACATGAGATTTGGATCTAATGACTACTTCCACCTACTAATAATTTGAACAGTCTGAGTCATAATCTTCAGTCTTCTACTCTTCGAAAGAGTAAGTATCTCTTGGTAGGTTTAGCTGTGTAAGTGTATCATAAAACCATCCTCTGTTTTGTGACATTCTTACACAGAAAAGCCTGCATACACAGAGGTGTGCACATACTCTTATGTGTTAATAGACAAGTAAGTAATTGTTCCAAGAGAATCAGAAATCCCTGTCTCCTATTTTTTTTTTTAGTCTAAATCACAGTAGCAGTGATGAAACATCACATCTCAGCTGTGACTCTTCAGTTGCTAAGGTAAATTCAGGAGTTTTAACTGGCAGAAGGACAGGAAGGATTCCCAGAAAAAACACCTTTATATGTAAGAATCTGAAGGAATTCAGGAGGTATACTTTAGACAAGGAGGATTAAAGTATGACACAGGCCAGCAACAAGCTTTAGGGACTAGCAAAAGGACAACTCACATGCACAAGAACATCTTTCTGTTCTGTCTAGAGGACAAAAGCAGCCTATTGTGACACCCTTCAGCACATGGTTGCTACAAGCCTTTGCAACGTGTGGCCTGTCCTCCTTTCCATGTATGTGTCTTGAAGCATCAAACTCAAAATTCAAAGAAGCTATGTTCTGACCTGATTTTGTTAAATGCAGGTATGATGATGAAAAGAAGGAATGGATTGGCATACTGAAAGAGATCCGATATGCTACTGGAGCCTCCTGCCTGGCTACACGCTTAAACCTCTTCAAGTTATCAAAACTGTGAACGAAGCGGTGGAAAATGTGCTATGGTGAGGGAGTTTCGATAGGCTCTTCTGGTTTTGTTGCATGAAAATGTCCCCAAATTGTACAGAGTTTTGTAGCGGCATACTAGTTACACTGTTAACTGTTAAACAGTTCATCTGTCTGTCCAAGTCTTAAGATACTAGATACAATAACAGGATTTTTGCCCATGTTTAAAATCCTGAAGAATTCTAATTAACATTGATTAGAATAAACGAAGATTTCAGAGATAACTCCATTTTTATACTCCGTGAAATTACCAATAAAACTAGTTAGGCTTCCTTACGCTCAGAGAATCCAGGATATTGTTGGCTTATCCTCTGAACAATGCCCAGGAATTATTAACTTAAAATACAACTGGTAGGTAGCTAACTGGCTAGTTTTATATGTATAACTGGCTGTTACTCTAACTAGCTGTTTGTACAGCCTGATTCCCCCCTTCAGCAATGTATGTAAATCCTCCATTCTTCAGCAGTATCTTGAAAATATTTTCATTAGAGCCTTTTAAAAATAATTTAGCCAGGAATTGAAGTGCATATTGAAAACAAAAGCAGCCTAATGTTACATGGGCTAAGAAATGCCAACCTCAGCCAAAGCTGTACTAATAGCCAGACATGAGGAAAGAGAGAGAAGTTCACAAGGTTAATAGCTCTACTGTTTCACCTACTATGTTTAGGCTTCTGGTAACAAGGATTTTCCACTTTTTTTTTTTATGCTTTTGTATTTATTTCCAAAGCAAATATTTTATGGAAGTTTTTCTCAGAGATCTAAGACCATTAACAAGCATTCATGAAAAAGTCCTAGAAGAACTATCATCAGCAAATACCTACAGCAGAGAGGACTTTTCCACCTAACAGAGAGTTGATGCATTTTGATGTTGAAACTTTTAACAATTAAACTTTGTTTTTAAAACTATAAAAGTATCACTTGATGGAGTCTCTTTTAGTGATCAGCTCATCATCACTATCATATTGACAGGACACTGATTTCTTAGTACAGCATTTGCCCAAAACAGCACTCAGTTTTCTTAAAGAAGAACACGCCCACCATTTTTATAGAGTATCTCTTCAAAGGATTTCTCCATTGAATAAATGTCATAAACCTAAAGGATGTCATAAATCTAAATCTAATTAGAACTGATATAGCAGGAAAACTGGAAAAGCAGCCCATCACACCTGACTGAACAGCAATTCCAACTACTAAATGACCCCTTGCATTGCGTTTCTAGGGGACAGAGGTAAACATATAGCAAGGGCACAGCCATCGTTACTCATAGAATCACAGAATTGTTGAGCTTGGAAGGGACCTTTAAGATCCTCAAGTCCAACCATTAACCTAACCTGACAAAACCCACTTCTAAACCATGTCCCCAGGTACCACGTCTACCCTTTTTTTAAACACCTCCAGGGATGGCGAATCCACCACCTCCCTGGGCAGCCTATTCCAGTGTTTGACAATCCCCTTCAGTGAAAAAATTTCTCATATCCAATCTAAACCTCACCTGGCATAACTTGAACCTATTTCCTCTCGTCCCATCACTTGTCACTAGGGAGAAGAAGTCAGTCCCCACCTCTCTACAACCTCCTTTCAGGTACTTGTACAGAGTGATTTCATACTCATTTCAGTATGTTACTGTACACCGGTACTTAATCTGTGGGACATCTTTTCTGTTTTCCCCTTTTGTACCCAAATCTTCAGCTGTTTTTAGCATCTCTTCATTGGCTCCATTTAAATCACTGGTTTACACCAGCCCATCTGCTCTAACACTTGCTGATTTTATTTAGGAAGAATGACTGCAATGGATCAAAAGCAGGACATTTTACTGAAATACTCTTATATATTTTGCTTTTCTTAGATGTCCTTTCTGAATCCACTCATAGCAAGTTTTAATCCTGTCCCCATTGTGAATACTCGTAACTTTAACTACATGCAATTTGAACATACCTGGCTTGGCACAGAGTGACTGCCAGATACCTGAAAAGTGGGTTTCAGCACAAACGTAACCTTCCATGATCACTTCAGCTACAGCCACTGTCACCTTTTGTTTTCAAGGTTGCTACTTGAAGGCCATCTGTACAGAAGCAGGGTCATGCAGGAACCCTCTGACTTGTAGCCTAAATTCTGAGCTCCTAACCTATATTTATGATTGTCTTCTCCATTTTATACAAAACAATGTGCAGGTAGTCTTTCTGTGTGCTGTGCCTTCAATAACATTGCCTCAAAGCACTGGTCTTCCATGTCTTGGAGCCCTTGTCCGTTTGATACCATAAGCAGACAACCATCTACTATTTTTTTCAGTCATCCCACAAACATGAGGGCTGCCTCAGGAGGAGACCACCTTGCAGCTTAGATCAGTTCTGTCGTTTTTTCCTGGCTTTTCACGAGTGTCCTGATTTGCATTCAGTCAATAAAAATATTTTCTTCTACTACTGAGTAGTAAAAAAAAAACCCAAAAGTGTCAGCCAGGTGCAAAATGATCAATTCAGAAATGCAGCTGCTTACTTCTGCCAGGTTTCAAAGGAAGTGGTAAAAAGAATGTCTATTGCTTCTACTAAAAAGGCAAGAAAACACATGCACAGTGTGTGTGTGAAAGAGATGGGCACAGCTAGCAGTCGTCATAAGGCAATGATGGCAGCTGTAGTCACTACACAGCTGCTTCTGAAAATGGGCTAATGTGCAGAAGCACGACCACTCCATAGTTTACAATGAACATTCTCCTGGCTGTTCCACTTTTTCCTTCTACATCTCAGTATCTTAAGGTTCCTGACGCAAACCCTGGCCGAGCGCTATCACAGGAAGCCTGGTAACTGGCAGATGGTTTTGAAACATGACAAACCAGCAATGTTTTTCACCACCAGTAACCAAGGTGGTTGTCACTCTCTGAAGACTTTTCTTGGTCCTGATTCTTGGTTTCAACATTCAGCCTAGTTTTGCTCTTTTGTACACTGTGTTATTTACAGAACAGGCAGGTTAGATGGGATTGTCTAGTTTTGTTTTATTTCTATTGGCAAGGGCTAGTCTAATGCATAATGCAGTAATAATAAATTTCATGACTTATCCAGTTGCTAGTAAGTGCCCACGTCTGCCATAAGGCATTATTTTTCCCTTATCTTGTATAAATCTTTCAGGTATCTGTTCCAAGTTGCATTTAGCCAGAGTACAGGTGTTTCAAGGGTCTGGGTGGCTGCCAGACCTTTAGAACTAGTCTTTTAAGTATGTGAAGGTGTTTCCAGGTGGCTCAGGCCATAATTCTTCTGCACTCGCCACATCACACGGTAGGAGAAGCAGCTGGAGGTTGCTCACTGCACAACACCCTCCCCCGACACAGTCACCCACAGTACCTCTGTTCTGGAAGATGGAAACAGAATGGCTGTAATAGCAGTCCTATTCTTAGTAAATCTGCATTTCAGTTTCTTGGTTTCACAGTACAGACACTGTTTGATCCCTATTGCTCATTCTGTCGCATGCCAGGAGGACAGAGATAGTTTCCAGTAGATCTGCTACCCCCTCTCTCACAGTCAAGAGGACTTCCAACTTCTTCTTTGGACATTTTTATACTTGGCTAAGCCTCTGTGCTTTATTTAAGAGATAATAATGTAATTTTATGGCAAAACTGTCACAGACTCATATACTTAAAGAATAGTTTCCAGATTATGGGAGATTTTAAGCATCTTTATCACATCCTTCACGGCCCATTGTGTGTGACCAGCCTTTTGCAATGCCAACAAACTTGACACCTGATGCCCCATGGCAAGCCTTGGTCCAGCTGACTCACAGACAAAGAGGTTTTTGAAAGTAGGTATTCCAGCATTACAAGAAGTTTAATGGTACGTGAAGTGTTTGTATAAAAAATACTTTGGACTACATGTCTGACATCACATTATTCCATACAGATGCTTCCTCAGATATTCTAGCTGTTCACCTTTTGTTGACAGAACCATAGAATTCCATTCGAAGTGAGGAATCTGTAGAACAGAATCATACAAACCAAGTGTTAACATTGTCCAGTATATGCCACATACCATCTTACAGCAAAGAAAAGGCTCGCTGATATCTGTTGTTCTCCCCTTGAAGATATGCTATCACCTGTGTCCTTCTAAAAGCTAGGCTTGCTTATTCTAGAACTGAAAAGATGAATTTCTCAATGTGAGATTCTTCTTCATGTAAGTACACTCAGTTTGCTCCCAAAAAGCAGCATAGTTGCACAGATATAAAGCAGATGCCCACGCAATATAGGCTATTACAACTCTGTTACACTATCTCCCACCTTTTGAAATCCAAACTGAGAGAAAAATCCCAGGTCACTATAGTTTGCAATGTTAATGTATCAAACTGGAATGGTGTATCAGTAGCATAACATTTACTGTCAGGGCAAAATGAGAAATGATGTTTATCCTGTTAAGAAAAAAAACAAACAAGCTTGAAGAGGGATTCTAGCTAAAATTAAGAGTACGTGAGTAATTACGTATGCAGGAGAATCTGCACTCATGAGCCTCCATTTACCAAATGTTTCTATGCTGGTGGCTGTGAATTATCTCTGGCCGCTAGTCTTCCCTGTCACAGCACTATCACTGCAGCAGACAGACAGCATCCATATCCCATCTTGCACCTGCCCTAACTGTCTCCCTGTCACTCAGGGAGGGTATGTTCAATCTTTTTCTAGTGTAGAAAGCTTGGGTGAATTGAACTGAAACTCATGTTTCACCTTTTCTCCTCTTCTCAGGCTACATCGAGATTGCTAGTTTGCCCGCAGGAAGGTAAGACAGACCTTTTGACTTCAGTTTTGCTGCAGCCACTTTCAGAGAAGGTGCAAGTTCTATGAAGTCCTTACACCATCCTGAGAACAGCTTGGAATTTCCCCCCTAAATACAAAAATTGCTCTCATCCAGCACATGCATTTTAACTATTAAACTGTCTTTAAATCTGTTGCAAGGAAAATGTATCGATCTGCACTATCAATACACCTCAGAAAGGACATAAAATACTGCTGACTGCTCACCTGAACTACCCGGTACCCCAGCATTTCCAGGTGTCGTTTTTTCATTGCAGTTTCTCCTTTCAGGTGACGTGAATTTTTGCTAAAAGCTTTTGAATCAAGAAATTCCAAAGAAATTCTGCAAACAATAAAAATGTACATTTACTTTCAGGTTCTACCTGAATAGCAACAAGTGGTATTTCTAGTTCAGTATTGATAGCTGCAGCAAGACAATTAGTAGATAAACCTGACAATTCATGGAAAAAGGAAATTAAACTACCTGAAACTAGACAAAACATCTTCCTCATATTTATGTAGATACTTCATCTTCACATGATTTAGAAAAAGCATTTCCTCCCTGCATCTGTTTTTGTCAAATGGCAAAAACGGCTAAGCAGCATTTTCAAGGCTTACATTTGAAGAGGTGGGAGGAAAACAATATTCCAATCTCATGAAACACATATCAAGAATGCCCTGTCTGCCCTAGTGAACTGGGTCCAGCTGGGATGGAGTTACTTTTCTTCATAGCGGCCTGTATGGTGCTGCGTTTTGGATCTGTGACCAAAACAGTGTTGATAACACACCAATATTTTGGCTATTGCTGAATACTGCTTGCACAGCATCAAAGCCTTCTCTGTTTCTCACTCTGCACCCACAGTGTATAGTCTGAAGAGGCTGGGAGGGGACGCAGCTGGAACCTCAACTGGCCAAAGCGATATTCCACACCATCTAACATCAAGCTTAGCAATAAAATGAGAGGATTTTTCCCAAAGTAGTCATTGCTCCAGCATTGGTCTGCTGGTGGTGAGTGACTGCATTTGTATGAATTGTTTTCTTTTCCCTTTTCGTTTTGGGTTTGTTTTTTTTTTTTTCCTCCTTCTTTCTTCTCTTCATTTATTAAACTGTCTTAATTGCAACCCAGGTTTTTTTTCCCCTCACTTTTGCCTTCCAGATTCTCTCCCCCATCACACTGCAGGGGAGTGAGTGACTTAATGGCTGGGGTCAACCCACCACACCTAGGAAGGCTAAACCTCATAAGGCTTTGGAAAAAGGAACAGAAAAAACAAATAGCCTAACCCCCCTAAACAGGGGTTACAACAACTGTTTAGGGCATAAGCATCAAAAACCTGTTCTAAATTTGGAAGCGCTAATGTGCAAGAAAGCGATGTACTAACCTCTGAGCTCCTGGTGGCAGAGCCTTTCTCCCTTCATCTTTGATGCCATGTCTCAAGTGTATTCCCTCCACACCATCCAAAGGTATGTTCTGAGCCATATAGGAAAGAGGCTTTTTATTTTCATCCAGAATGCACTCAAAATCTGTGAGAAAACACAACAAACCTTTTTACCGAAAAAAAAAAGTGAAAGAATTTGATCTGTACAGTGTTTACTTCTAGAAAAACTAAGTCATAACCATAATTAGGGATACCCAATATTACTTATATTATACAGAACTTTTTAGAAACTGTATTTTATACAGCAGTTTTTTCTTTGCAGTATCTTGTGGCCACATGCCCAGGGGCTTCCTAATCTTTGTGATAATAGTGATATTGGAGGTCTCCATAACAATCCTTAGAGGATTAACTTCTCACCTATTTCATAGTAGTATGGTGTGAGAACAGATATTCTTGCATAATTGCTCCCTCCTAAGATCTCCATCAGCATTCTGTGAACATGCTGTCGCAGCGGATTTCTTCGGCTACTGCCTACAAAGACAAAATAAAGAATTCACACATCAAAACTGCCACAGCCAAAGTTTTGCAAATAGCACTTTGTGACACTGCATTTTTGACAGCCAGCCTACTGAATTAAAGCTTTTCCACAGATCCCTGGTGTTATTCCATCGTAATTCAGAGACCATGTGATCATCTTTTGGGTGGAAAGTGGGAGGTGCCTATAAAGCATAAATTTCACATCCAGACTTTCCATCCCAGGGTTTTCCCCACTGACATAGTTTCAGGTTTTGCCTGTTGGATTTTGTTTGCTTTTAATTGTGCTTAGACAGTTAAATATTTACTTACTTTGCATCTATCATAGGCACACCCCAATGTCTGTCACTTCTCTGTCTGTTGCAGATTAATACCTTGCTCCATCAAACATCTTCAGTCTCAGAGATAAAGCAGCTGAGTTTGATGGACAGCAAAGCACATCTCCCCCAGGAGAATTAGTGGAGGAGATACTGAGTTTGCATCAGCTAGATTTTCTGAACTGATCCCTATTCTGAAAGATCTCAGCCACAACACTTGACCACGATCCTACTTCTCTACCTCTCATCCTTGATGGATCTTGATTCTTCTGAGGAAGATAACAGCAGTCAGTTCAAACGGAGGCAGCAAAAATGCTCCCCTTGAAAAATTTAAGTCAAATGTTCAGTCTTGTAAGTGAAGCAGGGATCAAAGTGACTCATCTCCTCCAGCAGACAATCCTAATGATCCCCTTCCTGCCTCTCCATCCTCCATGACATATGCACTGTTTCTGTGTATTTAAATTTTATTTCTTAAGTAGAAATATCCCTTCTCTTACATTAATTCTCACAGGGAAAACTGCTTTGCTATCTGTCACACTACTAAGTGGTTGCACTTTTCAGGAACACATCCTCAGCAGATAGTGGGGTGCGCCTTTCTGAGCTTCTTTTGTGTGCTAGTGTCAACATGACAGTTTTAGTAGAAGTGTCTAGCAGACTGTTGAAAACAGACTATTACTAGTAACAAGGGCAGCTTTTCCTCTCCTAAATTACTTACTGTTATGAAAGACACGTTGGCAGTAGTGCTCATGAAACCAAGGGATGTGAAACTCTGGGCATTCCAGACAGACTGCTCTGTTCAATTTCATGAGGCAGGAGCGGACCCTCTGCTTTAGAGTATCAGGCAGGACTGAGTAAACAAAATAAAAAGGTGTGAACTGAACACTGAACACACTGAACTAAATGGCTGCCTCTGAATTCTTTACTAGAGATGGAAATATCTGTATACTATGGCACTTATAAAATTCATGCTGCAGAATCTTAGAAAGGTTCTCAAAATCCCTGAGGAAAAAATGAAAAATAACAGTTTGCTCAGTATTAAGGACAGCAGCAAGACAGACTCTCTTCCACCATTTGTCTTTTAATGAAGTGGTTGAAGGCAAAATGGCAACAGTACATTGATAGCAAACACCATACAGGTAGAGACGAAGGAAACAGTCAAACACTCAGTCTCTTACTTAGAGAAAAGAGACTGGTGGGACTTATTTCTTGCAGACAAGAATCCCACATTGTTTCTCAAGCTTTGTGACTATTTCTAGTAATAAATACTGCACTCGGGTAATTTTATTTCTAATAAAATTGAAGAATTATTAAATACTGAGTGCAATAAGTTGACTATAAAATTTGTTTTAAATGAGCTTCTCTCATCTGCAATAGAAGTCTGTACTTTTAAAACAAAGCACACATTTTTGTTCATTCCTTCCCTTTTAGCATGCAAATAATGACTGGATTATATAGAGGGATCTTTCCAGAAAACTGAATCGTTTAAAGAGTAATTCTACTTCTCAAGTCATATATAGGTCCACAGTTCCATCTTATGCCAAACGCTACATAATCAAATTCAACAGAGAGCTAGATATTTACCTTCAAGTTGAGCATCCAATTTGCTTAGGAAAGAAACATTAAATATCCCCTTTATCAAAACTGGAGGAAAATACCCAGCCACTGCCAAAACATGACCAAGCAGCACCAGGTGGTGAGTTTCAAAACAACCTTTAAAAAACAAACAGAAATTCATATTAACACATCACTTAAAGTTGAAAGGATTTGCAATGCCCTCCCAAATCATTCAAGTTTCTCTCTTAACGTACTAAACAAACACACAGGCAGATTAAGGACTACCTCTGCTAACTTCACCAAGGCGCAAGGTAACCCTTGCCAGGTCTTTGCAGAAGGAAATTAGTTAGCCTTAAAAAAGGTAACTCCACAATATTTCAGCAGCCAGCAAATTTTCACAGTTCTGTGAGGTTGCATCATCATTCAAAAAAAAAAAAAAAAGAAAAAAAGAAACAAGGTCTCTACACATTTCCTCCACAACGTAACCATTTCTTTATGATGAATCACAAAATATATCCTGTCCCCACATAATGATTCCTTGGGGAACACCAGAATTCTATCCAATAGCAGCACTGCAAATTAATCAGAATTTTCACTTGCTTTTTACTACACTCAAAATACCTTGCTAGTCCCTCATCAACAATAATTTTTAAAGGGTGAAATGAAGCTAGAAAACCCAACAGAAGCATACATTGAATCTTTGTTGTGGTTTAACCCCAGTAGGCAGACACTTCTCTTAAAAAACAAAAAGCCATTCTAGTCCCACTTTTATTCAGTACAAATAATATCGTCCACTGATACTCGTTTATTCGGTGTCAGAATACCTTTGTCTAATGCACTTACTCAAGTTAGAAGTAAGATGTTGGATACAACTTTCAAAGAACTTTTCATTTGCAGGAGGGTCATAATTCAGAGCAGAGAAAAGGAAGAGAATAAAATAGATTTCAAAGGGGTGGATCTGGAAAAAAAAGACATTCTAAATTAAGTCACTGCAAAATATCCTAATATTGCCTAACAGTAAGAAAGGGGTTTATAATTCATTCAGAATCGGGAGATTTAAGACTAGATGAGCTGTTTTCTAATTATTTTTTTGTCAACTTTTTCTGGAGAAAAATATTAAAAAAATAAAATGCAGAAATCATTAAAACTGCAGCTATGGCTAAAACTTAAGATCTATTTCATGTAGATGATCCAAGTGTTTCTGTATACTTAGACTTCAAGAAACTCTTAAAAAGGTTTCCCATTAAATGCTCTTAAAGAAACCAACCTGTCATAGAATAAAATCAAAGATGTACATAAATACCAGACTGAGGAGAAAAAAAAAGACAGCAAGAAAACACAATAATTTTGACCAAAAAGACAGGCTATTGGGGAAATCCCCACATGAATGAATAATGTAAAAACATACACTATGTGATGTGACTATTTGTAAAGAGGTTTAAAAAATTATTTAAGATGGTCAAATGTAATGCTCGATGCAAAGGATTATGGCTGACCTAACACTGACTGAACAACAAAATAAGGACGGAAAATCAAAGAGAAGTGCAAAATAATATACACGGAAGCAAAACAGCTTTGAGTGAACACAGAAAAAGATGAGCTCCAAATCAGGTACACTGAAGAAAAGTCTTAGAAACACTGTGGATTGTGCTCTGAAACCCATTAACTACTAACCAGTCTTTTTCTTACTCAATAACTTACACAGTAGATACAAACAAAACCTGTAATACCTTGTCTATATTTTCAACAGTCACAGAAGCTATTCTGTCAAGTAAGGAAGGACAACGGTGGTTTGTTTTTATGAGAAAGAGAGACAACTGCAATACATTTGCCCATGTTATTTGGTCTATCAAGCGTTGACACATAGCCACAGTTTCCTCACTGAGGACTTCTTCAAACCATTCTCCATTCAAATACGTAAGTTCTTCCAACAGAAGATTTAAGTTGTCAGCTTTCTGAAGCCTCTGAAATCCATTGTCATTTAGTTTTTGAAGAAGCTTTACACATAGCTGAGAACTGTTTTGCCGATGCCAGCAGTCATAATGATTCCATTTGACAAGAGCTGTAGCAATGCAATTCAAATGATGGAGCCTGCATTGAGGCAGAACTGCTGCTGCTTTGTTTATAATGATTTCATCCACTTGAAAGGAAGGAAGCATGGCCAGGACACGAATTATTGCAGCAGTTTCAGCAGGTATGACAGTAGATTTTAAAAAACTGAAAGAGAGACAGAAACAGACCATCAGTACTGACAAAGTGCAGATGTTAAAAACCCCAAATAAATTACATGCATGAAAATTCTAATTTAAAAGTCAAAAGCTGCACATCAAATATAAGTAGAATATTAATGACATGGTAGAAATTCACACAGTTAGTGACTATCATCTTTTTCACATTGAGATTAACTTCCTACTTCTCATTTATTCAAAACTGCAATCGCGAAGAAGACAGCAAGCATCTCAGTCAGCTGGTGAGGCTTCAAGTGTTATTGATAAACACAGAAGTTCTGAGTAAGGACAGAAGATCCACCTTTGTTAAGAGAGTCTGTAGGTTTCTGGGCCTGGATAATTTATGTGATTTCTGTCCAGGGGAATAGCAGGTTTAAGGTGTCTGAGGAACATGAAGGCATCAAGACACAAAACACATGTACAGCCAGGGCACTGCTTTCCTATAGAGGCTGAGCAATGGAAGCAACAGTGGCAGATCTCTTCTCCCGTGGTTCCAGAAATGGCTTCCCTTTGTATGTTGCAAGTGTACAAGCCTGAGAACTGACTAGACAGTTCTTCAATCAAAAGAAGAGTACTTCTGCTTCACACTTTCATTTGTCCCAACCATGGCATTCTTACTGTATATTTTTCATTACTTGTTCATCCAAACATCAAAGACGACATTAATACCTACCCTTCCTATAAAGTACCGATCAAAATTTCCTGTTCACTGTCATTATATTGCAGCGGCCAGGGGGTGAGGGGAAAAAAAATAATCTATTTTTAAAAGATATCGTATCTATTAGCAGATACGATCGGGTCTACAGTCAAGACAATATCCACTTCCTATCCTCTGATTTACACGTTTAATAGACTCAAATACTTTTAACAGTTTGTTACTTCATATTTTATGGAAACAAAACAATTTAACATCTTGGCTTGTTATTTAAAATATTAAGTAGGCAACTGTGTAATACTTAAATAGCTACATTTCCAAGAATACACACTCACCTGAATAGTAACATTTTTAGTTTGGCAAACAGCTCCAGATTGTGGCAACGCAACACCACCAAGTCCTGTGTTAATTTTACCAACTGTAGTACATGATAGCTATCCAAGTGTTTGTGGAGAACTGAAGCCATTCTGAACTCAAGGAGAAAAAAATGACATGGTATTATGCTAATACAGAAGATACTGCAAGACCCACCATTCCACATGAAGAAGGGGTGTCCTGTGGTGCACAGTACCTAGGTGGAGGGCTACACTCACCTGCACTCCTCTCCACCCCAGTTTTGACAGTGGACACAGCAGCCTCTCTCCACTTAGTGAATTGCAAAATTAAAGCCCTCATCACAGCAAAACATCTACTTCACTCTAGCAATTTATGTTACAGATTTTACAGTCAGTTAAACTTGGAGTGGACCAGGAACGGGATAAACTAGAACAGCATCACCAGCTTCAGCACCACTGTACTCACTTATGTAACACTGGTTGCTACAGCTATGTTGGTCTAAAGCTGCAAGAGGGAGCTAGATTTGCAGGGAAAGATACCTTAAGACCCTCCTTAGTGAGATTCAAGGAGAAAAAGCATGAATTCACCTGCTCTTCCCTTTAATACAACTCTGCTCCACAACACTACTTGACCTTTTTCTTCCAAGGATCTATTTGGTTCATACAACAACATTCAATCCAGTTATTGCTCACAAACTGCACTTAACTATGCTGCATCTGTGACATATCTGATGCTACATCTCCCGTGCCCAGAACCCCAACTGCTTTTCCCTTCATTATATGAAAGATATTACCTCTCCCTATAAACAACATTCAATTTACAACTGCAGAAAATGTGGCCCAGGTTCTTAAAAGATGCAAGACTTAATAGTTCAAAGTAGGGCACAATGAATTCTGAGGAAACAATTCATATCAATAACAGGATCTCCTAGATAGGACATTCTCTGCAACTTACTATATTCTCATTTGTCTCACCAGTTTACCGTAATTTTTAGAGGTGAAGTTTACTCAAATAGTATCACATATTTGTAAATAAGCCAATAATTATATTACATTAACTTGTCGGGGTTGAAATGCCCTTCCACAAAATTCCTAAATTGCCTCAATTACTTCTGGGTCAAGCTGTGATATTCTAAAATCTGTAATAGCTTAGTGTGTATGCATTGGTAGGCAAGTGACACGCTCTCCACTCCCAACTTACTGGATATTATACAGTCTTCCATACTAAAGTAGTTCACCTAGAGAATACTACTTCTTAGTAGTATCAAAACAATTACTTTTTGAGTAGATGAGAATTTCCGCATTTCATTTTCTGCATTGTCTTCAGTATTACCAATACTTGGTGACTGCTAAATTCTTCTGCCATGTGCACTGCAGTTACTAGCAACCTAAAGAGGAAAACAAATTATGTATTTTCCAGAGAAAAGCAGTTGAAAATCTCCAGCAAACATTGCAGCCATTTTCTTGTCTAGAAGGGAGAGAACCAAGACTACTTCAGAAAATACAGGAAAACAAATTCCCCCAAACTAGAGACCTTTGTTCTGTGGATGGTTCTTCTAAACAGTTGGCACAGTATGGCACAGGTAAAGAGATGTGAGTGTGTTAGATCAGTACACATAGCTCTGATGCTAGAAACCAGCGAGTCCAACAATTCTGAAAGTAGATAAGAAGTAGGGAAGGTACTCTAAGACACTAAACAATTCACGATCAATCAGGAAGCTACAGGTAACAGGATCAAAAGTGAGTTGAACTGGTTCTGAAGCAAATAAAGCCAATGACTTTTTCTAACTCACACTGATTTTTACCAAAGATAAAATAAATTAAAAAAAAAAAATCTAGGAAAAGCTTTTGGAACTGAGATAGTTACGGCAAAACCGACACAGGCTTGCAGTTTATCCAGATCTCTGAACAGACACAAATGTTCATGAAGAAAAGTCTGAAAATATGACTAATTGTAATTAATACAGCAAATTCTGCCTAAAACTGCAGACTTTGAGAGACCCATGACTAATACCACCCCCAAATAGGATTTTGTAGCACAAGAAAAACAGGCAGAAAAAAGTCTGCCACACAACACTATGCTCTAAATTGCTAAATAAATGCTGAAGTGTTCCCTGCTGATGACCTTTCACATAGAATAAGATGTACAGCAAACTGGGACAGGACAAGACTCAGGCTGTTTCAGCTACTGCCAGTCATAAAAAACAAAAAGCAACACATACCGCTGCATATATTTCTCAGGAGAAAGACAGAAAGTTTTTTACTACCATCCACTGCGAAAGGATTCCTGTAGTCTAGGACCAAGCTACAAGATGGCCTTGCATAACAGCATTCACATACCCCTTGATTACTGGATGGAGCTTTCTATGCAACTGTTTTAAGACAAACTGCTATGACAGTGTTACCACAATGAAATAATACATTGCTACAAAGTTACAAGTAGGAAACCTAATGCTCAGCTCAGGGACAGGCTCAGAAATTCCTCCAAACACTGGTACATTTTTAATTTCCGTACAAGACTATCTATACATCATAAATAAGACAAAATTGTTAATAAACTTACCTTTCTCTTACCTTGGATCCTGCCATAGGCCCAAGAATAAAAAATAATTTTGCAAAGGTTTCAGGATCATGATAATCATCTATAGTTTCAGACAGCAACCGTTTAGCAACCAAGCGAAATTCAGCATTGTCAACACCCAGCTGCTCATACAGTCCAAAAATAAGACTAATACTGTGTATATCAAGACAGGAAGCAGTTTTAAGGAAAATCTTGTTGCATTTTTCTACCAATGGATGATATCTCAGTTTAACCTTTTGAAGAAACTGTAGTATTCTTTTGGCATAGTTGAAGTGGACCTCGTCCTTTTCTTCCAAGAGCTGTTCAGCCTTATGTAGTAATCGATCTCGAAAACTCTGTGAGATAACGTCAGATATGCTGATCATCAAAACTGACAAGATCCTAAAAAATTCAAAAGATTTCACACTTACACATTGAACATGGTAAGTAATACATTTTAGATTTCTTAAATAAACTATGCAAATAAAGGAACATTAGTCAGGGTGTTGCTGACTTCTGCGTAAAAAGGAATTTTAAATCTAATGCAGAAAAAACAGATGAGCAAAACCCATTTCTCCTACTAAAGTCAAGATTCTGCTTTCAGTGAATTTCTGAAACAACTGGGATTTTTCAGCCGTCCCTTACAAAGTTGTATGTGATGAAAGCGTTTGCCTAAGGCAACACCCTGACTTGCCTGATTCAAATTTGCAAAAAGATATTTAATGTTCGATGGAAACTAAAGAAACCCAAACAATTCTCAAGTGACAGAATGGGGAGAAGAGTCATTGTCACTCCTAAAGAAAGAATCCTTTCCTAAGGGAATAAAACTTACAACCACAGGGAGAGCCCGTTCTGTAAAGAAACGCAGTCCCATTCAATGAGTTTCATAAGCAGGCTCTTCACGTCCACAAAAATAAGTGTTGGGACTGCTGGTGCTGCATAAAGCAGAAAAAGGGAAAAGCAGCCTTCGCTATAATGGCCCAGGGGAAACAGAGGCAAGAAAAAGAAGCTTGGACTTCTTTCACTAGGGTCAGGTTTTAAGTAATGTTAATATTAGGGTAATGCACTAGACATGCTAGCAAGAGAACCAATTAATTCAACTTGGCAAAAAAAAAAAAAGCTCTGAAGATAAATAAAAATAACATTGCTTTAAAACTCCTTATTGCTATCCACAATAGTAAACTGAATCCATGTCATAGCAGAGAAACTATCAATCTCAAGGAAGATCTTGCCTCTCTCAAATCTCAAGCCTCTAAATTCTCAGAAAAGACCATGTAAGATTTAGAATCGGGATAAAGCAATATCTGCTGGTTTTCCACTGTACGTAGAACATTAGTTGTAATTAAATGTTTAAATTGGTTATAAAGAAATTCTTCACATCATCACTGGGAAAATGCATTCACCTAAGCAAATCTGTCCATGAAAAATCAATGCACTAACACAAATCACCTCTTTTCCACAAACCCCAAACTGAAGAAAAGCAACCTCCAGTTGAGAAAAAGGGAAAGCATTCAGCAAAGGCAGCCCAGTAATTGTGACATATTGCTTCTCCTGCTACTTAATTTCATTCTGACACTTACCTTATATCCTGTATAGAATCCAGTTTCATGTCCACAATATGAGCTACTTTGCCAATTACGGGACTGAAATATCTGCGTTGCTTGTGTAAGCACAGTGCGAATTTAGACAGAGCTGGCAGACTAAGCCTGTCAAGGCAAAGACAGACACAATATTTACCTTTTCTTTCTAGTGAGTAACTGGAGACAAAAATCTATTTCAACAAATATATAAAACACAAAGTTATATTCAAATTATAAAACAACAAAACAAAGTATCTAAGCATTTCCGATTTGGTCACGTACAGTGATGCCTTGGACTTAGCCAATACGCCTAGATATTTTATATCAAAGCACATTGTGCATACGGACCTCTACAAAAAACAGATGTCCTTCATTTAACCAGATCAGTGTAAAAAATCTATAAAGATTACATTCTCAAGCAATGGTGTGAAATAGCTAAAAGGAATGTGAACAATTTATTACCTGAATGTCATTTTGTGTTCAAGCTACACTGAATTTATTTAATTGTCAAGATGCCCCAGGTGTTAAGCTGGGAGAGGCAATATTGTGATGCTGGTGCCAAGACTGACACTAGCTTCTGCCATTAACCTGAGATTAAAGAATGAAAATTACAACATAAAAAAAAACTCAAAATAACCCAACAAAGAACAACAACAACACAAAACGCACAAAGGGAAAATGTCGATGTTTTAATACAAAAGTTTTTTACTAAAATTGAGATGAGCAGGGTTCTAACAACCTTTTCAGAGCTGGACAGCAAGCTCTAAGATAAAACTGTAAATACTTTGAACACATAAACCTACACAGGCAATACATTTCAAAATCTTAAGTGTCACTCCCTGTTTTTGCAGTATCTGAATCTCTCAAGCATTTGTGTACTGAAGTCCATCAATACTCAAAGCCTCCATATGCATAAAAATAATTTCCAAAAACCTTCAAAAATAAAATTGTCATTGAAAATACTCACATAATGTTTAAAACATCTCATAAATACTCTTTGAGAACTCTGTGTAGCCTCACATGAAGCAAACCATGCTTGCAACCTTTTACAAAGCATAGTAGTACAGTACTTGCCTCTCTAATCTTTTCCATGCTTCTGTAACAAGCACTTCTGCTAGAGAATCGTGGTCTTCAACATTGAGCCTTCAGAAGAAAGACATAATAGTTTGAAGTTTGCTTCAAAAGTTATAACGTAATAAGACATATGTCCTTTCATTATTTATCATGTTTTATGTTGCTATTGCTCCCTCCATTCAAACAGATTATAAACATTTGTGCATTAATAACCACAACTCCATTAACTGGGCAGTTGTGCCTGCATCTCAAAAACTGAGGCACAGGACATTAAGTTGTCTGTGTCACACAGTCAGAGTACAGAAGCTGGGACAGGGCAGTATCCCAATCTCCTTATATGATGGTTTAGTAGTCAAAATTCCATCTCTTTTTATGACTGCCCTGGTTTAAGCAATACAGGACTACTTTCTCTTCTAATGCTTGGGAAAACTGCACTTTTAGAAGACTCTAGTGTCTGAATTTGTGAAAATATTTACTTTATAGCCAGCTATGGTATGTGGGTTTCAAGGTCTCAGTGTTTTCGAGCTAGCCAGGTGCAGGGATAAGGCGGAGCGAGACCCAGGCACTTGACCCAAGCTGGCTAACAGGGTTGTTTCATACCATGAACATGACATTCAATATAAATTAGAAATTTTGCTGAGGAGTTGTCTCTTTTCCTTGATGGCTGCGATCCTCAGAACTCCTTGCCCCAGTGCCAGACCCCTGAGGCCTTCCCTTCCTCCCAAAGCCATAGCACTCACAGTGTCTGACATTTGCTGTCCACCGCTGGGAGTGCACAGCTTCCTACTGATAGAACTGGCTGAGTATCAACCTTTTATATTTTATATTGGTATCAGGATCGTTACTGGTTAGTAGTGTAGCAGTAGTGTTATTAATGTTAATTAGTCTTATTTGATTAAATCTGTTTATATTTCAACCCTCAGTTTGCCCTTCCCCGGTGGGGAGGAGTCATTGGGTGATAGATTAATTGTTTAAACAACAATAAATTGTTGTGGGTTCCTCAAACTATAAAAATTACCAAATACAAAATGTATAGATGTGGAATTCAACATAATGCTGCTTACCTCAGAATACTATACAGGGTGTCCACTATGGCCTCATCTTCCATGTGTTCCACCTTGTTTTCTGCTAAAATGCAAAGAGCAAGAAACTGGGAGTGATTTCTTATATATTCACTAGTCCTTAAGAGAAGCGGCCTCTTCTTTTGCAGTTGCCACAGCATGTTCAGTGCAATTCCCACATGTTTTTCAGAAAGCCTGGCCTTGTTCCTTCCAACAAGGCTGAACACTTCATCTTCATGGGTGCAGCTATTTATCTGGCTCAAAAGCAGATCGCTACTCAGAGTCCGAGCTTGGTAATGTCTCAGCGTAAAAAAGCAAACCTGCCTCAAACAAAGCATTTTGTTATGCCTACCAACTATCTTTAAAGTGTCCAGAAAGACTCTTCGCTCACTTTCCACAGTAAACCACGTCGTTACAAAGAACAAACTCAAGTATTTGAAAAATAGATCATTTTTCTTTCATCCTGTATGGATTATTAAGAATAATTCAATTCTGAGGTACCTGTAATGAGACAGAATTAAAGCAGTTAAGTACAGTCGTAACTACTAGGGAAAAATCAAATGTCTCTAACGTTTAATGTTCTGAGTAAGGTAACTTGAGAAGAACCTACATCCTGGATTGTTCTCAGAGAAGCTCCCAACAACAAACGCTGACAGCCTCGCAAGCACTAACAAAAGTTAGCCCACTTGGTAAGTTTTAAAATTTAGAAACCTGCCTTTAAAAGACACATGTGCTACCTACATGCTACTACTGACAGGGCAAAGCTAAGCTTTTTAACCAGCAGGTGCTGCATGACAAAGTCAAGTGAGGCTTACTGTCACTAGGCCACTCTGTAATCCCAAACTGGGGTCCAGGAACTGCCAGAAAATACAACTAATGGTGGTAAAAGGAAGTGAGATGGCAAGAGCTCCTGAGCTGACATCGCTGGATTCCTCTGGCTCTATATGTGCATCCATCCCACAGTGATTTCTACTGTACCCTGTCTACGAGCCTCTCCCTGAGTTTCCTTTCCACCGTGCTCTCCTTAGTATGTGGTCTGTGTCTTGTAAACACATGAAGACCTTGGTATATGGCTTCTAGTCAGGAAGGTTGACCACCTTTGTAATAAAAGATATTGATCAGTCACAATGCATCAGCTGAAATCACCCACTGCACAGAAGAAAAGCAACCCAATTCCCCAAATTATAGTGTAAGCTACAGACTTATCTACTGAAATTTGGTAAGTATTAATTTGGTTTTGTAATATCTGTACACAGTACTAATAACTACGTGTTCTACAACCTACAAAACTGGTGCCAAGCTGTAGAACACAAACCACTGGTAGTAAATGTTGTGATATACCAAAAAAGACCCATCAAATTCCCTTAACTTAGAGATCATGGAAAAGTCTAGAAGTCTTGCTTCAGGAGATATAATCAGTAACAATAAAAATTATCAACATACCATACCTTCAGCAAACTTGAACACTCTTCAACTGTAGGCATGATTCCACCAATGGGACATTATCAAGGTGATGGCAGCAGCACGCACTAGGTCTACTGAGACAGAAAAAACCTTCTTATTTCAGCAGTCTATTTAAGGTACTGAAATCATTCCACAAAACTGCATATAGCTGGATTTCTTTTGATGTCTGCACAATCAGCTTCAGAGAATAAAAAGTCTTATGACATACTGTACTATACTGCTGTCACTGACACTGGGGCAAATACAAAGAAAGCTAAACCAAAGTAATTTTAGTTTATGATCTGTTATAATATGAAATATTTTCCTCCCTATGCAAAATGAAAGCATACAAAAATAGAAGGTACAAATTTTTCAGGTATTATATATTAAGTACCTTTTATAATAATGACTTATTTCATAGTCCCTTTTCAGAGACTGTTTTTATTTATTCTATACGATAGCTGTCTTTACAAAGAATTTATTCCACTTAATCACTGAGAAAAGTTGTGGCATTATTTATTCCATGTAATTTCCATGAAAAGAATTTTTTGCTTTTCTCTCTTAGCGCACAGCCACATGCTTTAGAAGTAGCTGGGACTTCTTATGAGACTTTATAACATGTATTAAATAAGTTAAATACACACTGAAGGTTGTCAAGCCACTGTTAAATCACAATCTAGTAATCTTCCACAAAATATCAAGTTCTAAATTAACCACATTTACCAAGCCATTTCACAATTTTTTTACTCCACAGATTTTCCAGTTAATTAAAAATACTTTTTCTGTTCCCTTTTGCCATGTAGATGGCAAATAAGATACAATGACAATAATCAAAAGTGGAAGTGATTGACTGTTCCGCCAACAGCTTCTAAGCAGAAGCTGCAATATAGACTTATCAGAATTATTGAACTATACAAACTACCTAGTTTAAAAAGAGCAAAAAAAGGCATCTCCCCTCTAATGACAGGATAGTAAAGTACCGCTTGAAAACTAGCACA
Organism: Ibidorhyncha struthersii; assembly: GCA_013398815.1. Taxonomy (NCBI): domain Eukaryota; kingdom Metazoa; phylum Chordata; class Aves; order Charadriiformes; family Charadriidae; genus Ibidorhyncha; species Ibidorhyncha struthersii. The sequence continues at coordinate 3,512 of VZSZ01010263.1, read as the reverse complement.
AACTTGTAACCTTTTTGTAGGACCATGTCTGGAGTCCTAGCTGCAAACGAACAGCATTTTTTTCTTAATCTTGTTTTAGAGAACTAAGACAGCATCAGACAAATACCTTTAAGAGAATACTGATCTATTTAAACTTGTTTTTAAGATTTCATGTACTGTATTATAGAACATTAAGCAAAGGCTTTCTATTAGCGTATTTTTGCCTTGCTTACCGTTCCTTTATTTTCATATGTCCACCTGATGGAAAAAATAGTTCCAATATCAATTCACACTTACTCCCCACAGCACTAGCAAGCTAAGCTGCCAGAAGACAGCATGACGTAGATACCTGAAAAGAACATAAAAACTTCAGGCTCACATAATTTCCTTGCAAGCCCAGGTAACACATCCTTTCCTCTTCTTGTGCTGCAGTGGATCTTGCACCCCCTATCCTAAGGACTGGGAACCCAGATCTCTACCTAAAAGTCTGCAGGTAGTTGCCAGATATTTCACTTTCTAGAAGGTATTTAGCAGATGCAAGTGATTTACCACAAACTTGTATGCAATTTTAAATTGTAATTAATTCTAGTATCTTATAAAAAGGAAATCAATAGGAAATGTCGAATATTTTAAAATTTACAAATACATGGATTTAAAATAGTAAATTTTTATCTACTTAAAGAACTATCTCTAAAGTGTTCTACTTACCATGAAAAATATACAGTAAAAAGACAACAAATTCTTTAAAATAATTTCCTACCAGATGAAACACAACAAGCATTTTCAGGGCTGTATTACAAACGACAGTGAGCCNAAGTATTGAAGACTTAAGTAACTAAGTGTTAAGAGAGCTAGCTGCTTGTGCGGTGTAGGGTGTTTTTCACCCGTCTGCCAGAGCCATCTCAGTTTTCCTGAGGCACGCCGCGGGCAGAACACATCCCTGTCACACGGGTACCCGCAGCGGCCTACCTCCTCTCCTGCCTGCGCCCCGCACCGCCGCCTCACCCGCGGAAAACCTGCCTGCTTCCCACCTGACGGCCGGTCGCCCTCTCCTTTCCTCCAGAGAGATTTCGACCCAGAAGCGCTTCAGAAGGGGCTGAGCCGCCGCATGGGCCTCAAGGCAGGGGCGGG
>VZSZ01010260.1:21516-56634 GCA_013398815.1 Ibidorhyncha struthersii | reverse complement strand
TTTGTTGAAATTTGCAAGATCATATTTCTATTGACTGAACTTTGTGACCTGAATATTTTATTTTCCCAGGTTTTGGAGTAACACTGCTATTTTCTTTTCCACATTTGTATTGCAAAGGGAATTTGTTTATTTACTTTATTCTCTATAGTTCCTGATTAGAAAAAATGCATATCTGATACTTCTTATGCTGTGGCATGTGGCCTGTCATCCAAACTGTGTTGGGAGACTTTAAAAGGATGGTAATTTTTTTAATTTCTCTGTCACAACTTTTTTTCCATTATTGTTTGATCACTTGAAGGTATGATCAAGTTGTAATATGAAATATTTTCTGAAGAAATATTTGAAGTTATGAAGTTAACTGAAGACATTTCATATGTGAAAATACAAATAATTTAATGCATGAACATACAAATATGTTTAAAAGGGCTGAAGTCAATTTAGATACTCAAGTTAAATATAAAACCTTTCAAGCTAATTGGGATAAATGTAAATACAAGAACAATGAGACAAAGGAAAAGAGGTTTTGCAACATTCAGGAATGAGAGGAATTAAGGATGTTTCAAATCTCAGTGAGACACTTCAGGCTTCATGGCAGCAGAAAACCAGTGCTGAAATGTGACTTCATGTCTTCTTTTTACTTCTGTCTTCTGACAAGAGCAGTCTGCTCTTAGCAGAGCTCCTCTGTGGCTGCTCAGAAGAAGCTTCAAAGTCATCTCTAAGGAATTAATCTCCTTTGACCAGTTTTCTTACCCTGCAGAAATATGGTGTGATTTCAGGTTGCCAACAACCATCACTGATGATCAGTTTTTCCCTTTCTTCCTTCCATCTCTAAAACTCTAGCTTGTTATGTGAACAGTGCAATACAAACAGCAGTTTCCCAGCTTCACCATATGTTGGGAGAAGTAGTTTTGCATTTTCCACAGTTTCTGTGTGCTTACCCGCATACTTGGTTTGGTGCAGTGAAGGTGAAAATGAGGAAAATAATTGTCAAGAACAATAAAAATATTTTCACTCAGGAGAAATAAGTCAACACCACAAGCCAACTTAGTATTTTATTGCACTGCCTGATGTCCTTTCTGCCATGCTATGCCATAAAAATCCTCTCAGTGTTTGTCTGTACTATTTATGCCTTGTTTCACCCTTGACCTTCAAAAAAGACACATGCAGAAAGATCTGTACTCCCAAACAGAGTCTCAATGGAGTCAGCAGGGGTTCAGGCAAGCAGAGCAGCACATTTTCATGCACTACATTGCTGGATCTGCACGTTGGGAATACTCACAGGAAAGGAATTTATAAAGGTGTGCTTCCTGAAGAAATAAAAAATATTTTATCTCAGCAAAACCTGCTTGCGTAACACATCTATAACAATACTGTGCTTTAATGGCAGCTGTGCGCTTAAAAAATCTTTGAAGTGTCCTAATTACCATTCAATAGACTATGGGCTGCCACTATGATACTCATTTGCACCACACTTCATTTATACATATAGAGTACAGGATCTGTCCTAAATGTATACAGATCTGTACTAAATATATTTCCTAAATATCTGTGTCCAGCTCTGGAACCCCCAACATACGAAGGATCTAGACCTGTTGGATTGAGTCCAGAGAAGGGCCATGAAAATGGCCAAAGGGCTGGAGCACCTCTTCTGTGAAGACAGGCTGAGAGAGTTGGGGCTGCTCAGTCTAGAGAAGAGAAGGCTCCGGGGAGACCTTACAGCAGCCTTCCAGTACCTGAAGGGGGCCTAAAGGAAAGATGGGGAGGGACTCTTTATCAGGGAGTATAACAATAAGATGAGGGGTAATGGTTTTAAAATGAAGGCAGGTAAATTTAGATTAGATATGAGGCAAACATTCTTTACTGCGAGGGTGGTGAGGCACTGGAACAGGTTGCACAGAGAAGCTGTGGCTGCCCCATCCCTGGAAGTGTTCAAGGCCAGGTCAGATAGGGCTTTGAGCAACCTGGTCTAGTGGGAGGTGTCTCTGGCCATGGCAGGGGGGTTGGAACTAGATGACTTTTAAGGTCACTTCCAACTTTAACCATTCTATGGTTCTATGATATATATAATAATAGTAACAGTTCACTCTTATTTGTACAGTTTAGAAAGAGTGAAGCATCATGTAAAGATTCAGAAAACAGTCCAGAAGGACTACTAGAATAATTTAATATACAGAAAGATCATAAGAAACATCTATTGAGATGATGAGGAAAACTTAAAAAGATCAATATACTAAGATTTTTTTGAGGAAAAATTATCTTTTCTGCAACTATTAGTGCATATATACAAGGTAGTTTTCTGAAAGTAGAAGGCATCTTTGACCTTATGAAAACAGTGTGAGCAGACTATACAGTGATTGTCCTATCACATGTAAAAGTTAGGCTTTTTTTAGGTATCCCGTCATTACGATGTCAGGACTTTTTCTCATAACATTTTGATCCGTCCTGACCCATTATTCTCTTAGCTTACTGCCCAGTCTGTTATTGCTTACCTTTAAGTATAGAAGCTCTGTACTACTACTACTACTACTATTCACTTTTCGGTACTTGCCAGTTAGCATTTCCCATCCATAGACTTTTACCTTGAACTTCCTGCCTTGCAAAGGATTTTTTTTCTCAGACCTAGACTTACTTGTCCACATCAACACCTGGGCCCATGTGTACTTAATGCTGCACAGAACCTTAAGTACTTTAACATGGGTAGCAGTAAGGGCCTTTCCATTTGCAAATATTCACCCTGCCTTTCCTCTGCAGCTCTGTAACTTTTTACCTAAGCTGCTGTGACAGTGTTTTCCAGAGCTCCTATGTATTTCTTCTCCCATGTTGTTCTCACGCTGTTTTTCTTGCACGTGTAAACCACAGTTCTCTCACTGATGGGTTCTTATGCAAGGTAAATGTCACCAATGTGAGAATCACCCCTTTGTTCCTTCTTTATTCCTAAGCCCTGTTCTGTGGGGTTTAGTTAATATTACAGAAACTCAAAACTTAATGAATAACAACATAGTAGTCATTAAAATATGCAGTAAGTAGTCCCTAATAATACGTAAGCAAGAAAGCTTAGCGGTCAATCAGCACATAATGCTCATGACTCATTATGCATACTGTAATCCATACTGACATCATCATAAGCAGAAACAACCCAGTTGAGTGGATCCCAATGAAAATCATAAAGTACTAGGAAAAAGTGTGGTAAAAGTCAACATTCTCATCATCTTCAGCTTCACCACCTGCTATGTTAGAGGGGATGCACAGGGAAGAGATTACATCAGTGGTTTTTCTGACTTGTCATTGGGAAACTTACCCTTTTTACTTTCCTTTTGATTTTTTGGTGGTTTGTTTTAATTATTTTTCCCCAGAAGTAATTTTCACACTTAGGTTTGATGTGTGTCATCAACAATGATCCATCTAAGTAAAGCTTTGTGCATGTAAGTCTATCTCAGCATCTTTTGTGCCATACATATTCCTCTGGTTTCATGCACCATTATTGAAAACATAAAGCAAAGATTCTGGACTTACCTCAGTAGCAGCAAAACCCTCTGACAGGTACCCTGCACTTGATCAAGGCCTGGTCTGCGATCGGTGAGCACAGAAAGAGTTAAGAGTAGTAAAATGATGTGGTTTATTCTTGCTTTCCATATGCAGACTACAGCAAGTTACAGAAGCTGATGTCAAAAGTTTGGGTGCCAGAGCACCTCCCATGATTTGGTGCTCTCAGCTCTTGTTGGCACCCGAGCAAACTCATGATGATGACGCTGCCACTGGTACAGGTTGAGAGTCACACGGCCATCCTGCTCCCATCTGCTTCGGCAAACATTGCAGATGATGCAGCAGGCAAACGGTATCTTATCAAGGAAGTATCTTAACAGTGGGCCTCTAACCTGAGATAAGGGACCCTTCAGTTATCAGGAGATATATTCCAAAGTTATGCTGCTAATTCAATAATTGAAGAAGATTTGACAAAAATGATGTTTCGTAACAGGTGGAAGATGCATGGATGCAGATTAAGAATTGTGGTCTTAATGATTTCGTTGGTCCTAATGACTGACGTACAACATATTAGCTGGTCAGCTTATAAGGCATTAGCCTACACTGTAAAAGCTGGAGTCCCACACCATGGTTTTGCAGATGTATTTGGTTTATGTGGCAAAGATGTTTATGTGTTGGTAGCAGAGGAAGGTGCTGCAGGTGTGGCCTCTGTCAGGAGAAGCCAGGGGCTGCCCCATGCTGGACACAGCCAGTTCCAGCCAGCTCCAACCTATCCACCACAAGGCACAGCTGAGTCCCTGAGCCAAGCTGCTGGCACCTTTGGGAAAACCTACTTAATAAAGGGCAAAAAAAGTAGTGCAGTAGCTGAGAGACAAGTGAAAAAAATGTGAGAAACATCCCTGCAGACACCAAGGCCAGAGAAGGAGGAGGGGGGTGAGATGCTCCAGGTGCCAGAGCGGAGATTCTCCTGCAGCCCATGGAGAAGACCATGGTGAAGCAGGTTGTTCTCACACAGCCCATGGAGGCTCCCACACCACAGAAGGTGGATGTGCCCTGAAGGAAGCTGAAACTCATGGAGAGCCCATGCAGGAGCAGGTTTTCTGGCAGGAATTGAGGCCTATCAGGGATGCATGCTGTAGCAGTCTGATCCTGAAGGGCTGCACCCTGTGGAAAGGAACCATGCTGGAGCAGCTCTTGAAGAACTGCAGCCCATGGAAGGGACCCCACAGTAGAGCAGGGGAGTGTTAGGAAGGGGAGGCAGAGACAAAGCATTATGAACTGATTGAAAGCTCCGTTCCTTATGCCTCCTGTGCTTCTTGGGGTGGGGAGGAGGTAGAAAAGTCAGGAGTGAAGTTAAGCCTGGAAAGAAGGTGGGGGTGGGAAGAAATGTTTTTAGTTTTGTCTTTGGTTCTTACCATCTTACTTTGTTTTTAATTGGCAATCAATTAAATTAATCTTCCCCAACCTGAGTTTGTTTTGCCTGTGATGGTAATTGGTGAATGATCTCCCTGTTGACCCATGAACTTTTCCATCTAATTTTCTCCCTTGTCCCATTGAGGAGAGGGAGTGAAAGAGTGGCTGGATGGGGGTTTGGCAGACAGCCAAAGTCAAATCCACAACAGAAATGCGTCAGAAAAATGTATTTACCCCTTAATGAAGAATGATTCCCTGTCAAGGCAGCAAAAATAACACCGTTTGAGAACTTTGATGCAAAGAAATGCCTTAACTACTGGTTGTGTACTAAACACAGAGTGTACCGTGAGCTGAGTATTTTATGCATACTGGATATTCCTTAAACTTTACAGAAGACAGTCACCTTTCTAATTCCAGATGCAGTAGAAGTAGAAAGGTGAACGTCAGAGTTACGATTTGCAAATGAAGAGGGCAGTCTTCTGCATCATACTTGGTGGGTCTCTCATGTTGATCATCTAACATGTGATATATGAGATGAGCTCTGCACAGATCCCTCAGAAAATATCCTTTCCCATGTTAAAGCTCTCCATTCACGGTGATCTTCCTAAAAGGTATAGCATAATCTTATCCTATCAGTTCTCATTCTTCTCATGAACAAAGAGATTGTCGGTAAAAGCATGTGATGAGGTAGATGACAAGCCTGTCCTGGAGTGTTTCCATATGTGTTGCCTACTCTGTGTGTTGTCTGTCAAACCAAACATAGTCCACTGTGGGTACAAGGGCCTTTCACAAGGGTGGAAGAGCTGGGATCTTTTAGAGATTCTTCCTGATGGTGTGGTCACCCATGGTGACACCCACTAGCTCTTGCAGCCTGAGATCAAAAAGGCAAAAGGTGTCTAGTGTCTAACAGGTGTTATTTCCCCTGGTAGAGAGGATGACTTCGTAGCAGGCCATATGTCATAGAACACCATCTCATACTACCAAAAAATTGTTGCTATGTGATGAGGTAATTTATGCCCTGAAGTGGCATATCACATATGATTTACTGGATCTGAACATCCAGAAGGCTATGGCTCCAGTATTACTAATCCTAAAATGATGGTCTAAAAGAGATTCTGTACCTTTTTGCAGGAGATTGAATTACAATTATCCTTTTTAATCTAAGTAAATTATGATGATTTCTAAACATATTAGCCATTATTGTTCAACTATGTTACACACTATGCCAATAAATTATAAGTCAGACCATCCACTATTCTGTTTATCTATGCTTTAGATATCTTTGGAATAAGGAATAATCTGAGGAGAAATTAAATAAGTCTAGGCAATAACAAGTAGACATAATGCGTTCTTCATCATTTAAATGTCTAGAAAGGTACTTAGTAGCACCTGTATAGGGTAGTCAAATATTGTAGAAAGACCCATGTGTGTACATTAAAGGAGTAAGGAAAGAAAACTACAAGTCTTCATTACTACTTCATCAAATAACTGAATGCATAGAATTAAAAACCTGACTGACAAAGACAAGAAAAAGTGGCATTTATATGCAAAATGATGTCTGCATACAAATGTATGGGGCAAGTATGCAGAAAAATTGACAGTTTCCAGAAAAAGAATCTATCTGAAGAATTGGGGGTTTTAACAAAAGGAAAAGAAAAAAGTGAAACACTTATTCAATATAACAGTTATTTTATCAAAAGAAGTTGACAATTTCTTTAAAAGCATTCTATTCTGATAAATTTGAATTAAAAAAGAAAGTCCTGTATGTGAAAATTTAGACATTCATTCTCTAAATCATAGGATGTAGTCATTTTATTCTCAAATGCAATACCTCCTTACGTTCCACATTCATTCTTTTTTCATTTTTCAGATCCATGCAGAGTTTTAATCATCTCTATACTTACAAAGTATCCGAGTCATGGCAACCTTTAAAGTTGCAGTTCACTAAATGCCACGTCTTCCATCTCCATCCTTTACATATTTTGGCTATTTTGATTTCTTCATAAAGTTTGCTTACCTTTGCTGTTTCAGTGCATTCTGTCAAAACTTCCCACTTTTTAAAATTTATCAGACTGCAGATGAAATTTTTTTTGCAGTCATTTATTTGCAAATTAAGTTAACTATTAAAATGAAAATTAATTCGGATTGGGAGGAGTGTTGTTTTTGGAGGGTTGGGGTGCTATTATTTTTCTTTTAACCATGACACTCCATCAATTTTATATTCTTAGTTTTTCCTTGGTGGGAAACGGCTTGAGTATCTGCTTTTGTATCCTTTGTGTAGTCTTTCTATTCCAGGTTCAAAAGAATTCAGAATTGTGAAGCATAACTTAACAGTGACACAAGTAATCCTACAAAGACTATGGCAGTGCCTGACAAGTGACCTTTTTTGACCAAATGGGTTATCATCATCTAAAGCACCAAAACGTACCTCCAAAAAGTCAATATCACTCTGCTTTCTGTTATTTGAAGACCCAAACCAAAGAGTAACAAGAGAGGTCGTTCCAGAGATCAACTAGTTGAGAATTAAATTTCTTCAGTAGAAATGTGGCTATGACTCTGGTGATCTGAGGACAGGATATGTGTTCTGGTGGGGTCAATAAATGAGGAATGCCATCCTTCGAAGAGTGTTCTTCGCTATGCAGATGTTAAACTCTGATGCAATCTGAAGCTCAGCATCACAAAACCACAGCAAAACACATTCATCCATGAAGACTTAAGCTCTATACTTCAATTTGACTTTCAGGTTTTATTTCGTATACAGGGTACCATACAGACTGCTTTAATTGTACTGAAAGCTAATACACACCAGAATTACTAGGGTTATGCTGTAGTCATGAGGTTATATCCGTATTTGATGAAAGTGGGCATCTGAACTAATAAACTGGCTCTTAGTTCTTGTTGTCACATAACAGCATGAAACCTCAATCCTATCAAATTAATTATCTACTAGTGAATTCCATCTGCCACGAATACCTTGAATAAGTGTAATGGAAGTCAGTATCTCATTTTATATCCTATATATCCCTTCATACTTCTCTCTCTTTCTCTCTCTCTATCTCTCCTGGTTTTGTGTTACTGTTGTACACAGAAGTTTTATCATGTTATGGCAGGTTGTTTTTATACGACAAACACAAAGAGACCATTAAAAAAATTAGCAAACCCAGCTTCAGGAAAGTGAAACTTGATTGCATGCTTTCCTTGTTTACTCAGGAAGCCCTGCTAGACTTCTTGTGCCATGCCATTCATTAGAATTTTCATTTTTTCACTTCTTTAAAGATGCTATGTATTGCTACTCTCCTCAACAAACACCGATTTTTCTGTTAGCCAGTTTTGGGATGTTGTGCCATATTTTTGTTCTCTTCTGTCTTCTATCTAATTTCTAGTCTTTTTTTTTTTGCTATCCTGCCTTCAGAACCAGTCCTTGAATTTAAAGGGCAATCATCATTTTAAGTTCCTTTCTGTAAGATATTATTCTCATTAATTTAACAAGTTAAATTTTGCAAAGTAGTATTTTCACACTGTGCAAAACTTAAATTTAATAAGCAGGCATAGGTAAAAGAAAAAGGGTAGAGAAATCATAGATTTTGGTTACAGATACTAATAGGATTATCTGCATCTCTGGTACAGATTTGATGATCATCTCAGTTAGGTTCCTGGAATTTAACCACCAGTTCAAAGTGGAACTCTTCCTTAGCTGTTTTCCTATATCAGGACAATTCCTTTAATGAACTTGAGCTGTATTTTCTTTAAAAGTAATTGCTGATCATAATAAAATTATCTCTTGGCTATGTTCAAAAGCATTTAAATAAAGAAAAGCAGAATTATTCAATAGAGAATGTAGAAGTGTCTACCACACTTTGCTGTAACATTGCAAGCTCTTTGTGTTTGTACATATGTATAAATAAGTACATATGTGTGTCTATATTTGATGAAGGAGGCCTTTTACATAACCTTTTCATACATAACGTATGATGCTGCCTATGGAACAGGAATCTTGAAATGTGTTTTGAATTCTAACATGGAAAAAAATGACCTTATCTTTAGGTGAAAAGCAGTTTATTAATTGTTTTTGTCATGTCAGATTGCAGATGCTCTTGAAAGACTACCCAGAAGAACAGTTCCAAAAAGCTGTTTCCGGGGAGTAGAAAAAGAAGGAATTTCTAGGCAATCGTTAGAGCCATAAGCCCACCAGACTGCAAAAACAAACACCATAGTAGGTCATCCATTTAATTTACTAGATATTCAGCAATTAAATTTACATAAAGAAGATTATTAGGAGTACAGATTAAAATGATCAGTGTTAGGTACTTCACGAAGACTTGTTTGATTATGAACTGAGAGTAACATGTTAGTGGCAAGGTTTCAAAGTAAGTAAATACCATCCTTATATCACTCATATATGCAGTAAGCTATTTGTGTGGGTTTCAAACAGCTACAGGAAATACAATCCCTGAGTAATCACATAATTTGTCTGCCAATTTTATGTTACAGTAAGATAGGATGAAATTATCTCTTTTTTTTCTACACACCCAAAATTACAGTATTAAACCAAATTCTTTATATTTAACTTTAAAGGATCAGTCAGTAAGGAGCAAGTGTTCTTTTAAATATCATTGTCTCTCTCTTCACTATCTGGGTGATATTCAAAAATTAGTGTTCACCTACAGCAATATTCCTCTAACAGCAGTATTTGCTATAAAGACAGATTGTTATCAGCTACTGCAAAACTGAGTAACAGAAGATAAACACAGAGAGGATTATCCTCTTAGTCTTATCTATATGTGTTAAGTCAGGATCTCTGAATTTGAGCCAGTGGAGTTAAAAAGCAATGGAGTCTGAGCTCATCGAAACCCTGTCAGTTTGTTTCTCTGTGCTTTTTATTTGGGAATAGAAGTTTGGAGAGGGAGCATCTGCATTCCAGGCATACTCGCCAGTAAAGGTGCAATTGGATATATAGACGATTTGAACTGTTTTTGTGAACAAACCAGGGGGGCAAGCAGTTACTGACAGTGATAGAAGAGCAGAGTGGAAATGAAATTGCTGTTAACGTTCTACCTATCTAGGGTATCACCTTACTTCTCACAATCATTTCCTCTGGACATTTCCCTCTGGGAGGAGGAGAAGTTAAATATAAGGAGGCAAATGTCATAGATTTCTCTGCAACTTCTCTCCATATTCATCCAGTGGGAAAGTATCTTGTCTCCTCAAGCTGTAACAGTCATGAACATAGGCTAGCAGCCACTATACCAAAAATATCTATGAAAACATGGCTGGAGAGGAAAGTAGAATTTGTGGAAACTAATGATGTTGGTAACAGAACTTGAGAACTGGTATCCCTTGTTCTACTTTGAAAGATACTTAATTAGTGATGATAAACCCTGTCCTGTCTTAGTTGGTGTAATATTGCAAATCTATCTTGATTAAGTTCACTAAAAGTAAGGAGTAAAAATTCACTATTGTCCAAAATCAGACAAAGATGAAGTATCCTATTTGGGGTTCTTGCTTATTCCCTTTGTTTGCATTTGATGTGCCTTCGACTTGAAGGATCAATTAATGTGAAAAAAAAAAGTCTGTAAGTTAAAAAGATAGTTGATTTTTTTCTCAGTACAACATGATATGCTTCTGCTGAGAATAGCGATGTAGAGCTCAAGGTCAAAGTGAGTTCTGGGTTGTTTAAGGGACTTCTTGTTCGCGGGTTCACAAACACATCGGTCTTCTGGAAAAAAAAAAGATGCCTTGAGGTGGGCTAAGTAGCTAATAGTTGATTGTAACACCTCTGTACCAGAGAAAGGCAAACTAAAAAAAAGATTTGTAGCAAGATCTATGCTACCAGACACATTCTAAGTTATAGAAAATTAAAAAAAAAGAAAAAGGAAAAAAGGAAAAAACAAGAAAATAAGAAGGAAGGCTATTGCAAAGGAGATGGATTAGCTGTAGGCAACTGTCTGAAAATAAGCTTGGCAGCTTTTGTTCGTGGTCGTGTTGTGATCTGAGGTTTTTCAAAAACCTGCAGCCAGGAGTTTCTTAAAACCATGGGAAGCAATGTAGGCAACTAGGAATAATTTTTTATTTATAGAAAAGAAAACTTTTTTTTCTCACAGGATTTCCATAAGTGTTTTTTTTTTTTCTATTATTATAAAATACAGGGGGAGTTGCTTTTTTATAATTGTTATTTTGTACTTTATTTTTATCTGTTATCCTGTTTTTTATCTTTCAAACACACAAAAAAAGGCATACTGGTTTGTGTTTAATTTTTCTTTTCTTTTTGTTACTTTCAATATTTCTGATGGACATGAACCTTGAGAAGCTGCAAATTAGGAGCTGGAATGTAAAAAACAGTTGAGAAGCGAAGAAAAATTTTGAAACTACAGACATATTTTATTTATGGGTGGAAAACCTGGGAGTTTTTAAACAAAAACTGATTCTTAGGCATTGGTATTTTTATTAAAAAACAGAAAATTTAAAAGAATATTTTCTAATAAAGTTATAAATTCTTCCCAAAAAAATTTAGCCCAAGCTACATTTATATTTCTGTTTTATTGGCATTGTTATACTTCAAATTTAATTTTCAAGGGTTTTCAATAATGTTACGGAAAACTTCTTATTCTTCTCTCCTAAAAATATATAGAAGTTCTGATATTGCTAAATTCTCCTAAAGGAGAAAAACACAGAATCATGGATTTCATCTTTGATATAGTCTTTTCTCCTTTTTGATTTTTATAATTCTGGTGATAAAAACTTCTAGGAGCTTACTTCCTTTAACTGGAAATTGAATTATCTGCCTGGTTGTGATTTTTTTTTTAATCTTAGCAGGAGTGCTATATGATGCTTGGGCTGCACTCAGAAGCGTAGCTGAAAAGACATTTTAAATAGTCTTTGGTTGTGATGGAAGAGGACAGGAAGATGATCAAAGCACACATAAGTGGTTTTCTTCTCCCTCTCTCAAGATATAGAATATTATAATACATCATTTTATCTGTTAATGCTGCATTTAATGAATCTCTTCTGGGGGGGGAGAGCGAGGGAAGAGATTTTTTTTGTTTCTGCATCCATTTATCTTCAAATATGGAAGCATAAAATACAGACAGAGGGTAGAGGAATAAGAACAGCTATGGTGTGGCTAAAGTAATTTTGTGTGCAGTGAAGATATACATGAATTGCTGCAAAATGCTGATCAGGACTTCTCAGCTCTTTCTGGAAACACTGATTTCCTCAGTTTCTGGGAAATGTTGATCAGGACAAATTGTACCTGAGAACTTCAGGACATTTCTTAAATTAAAACTGGAAAATACCTCCAGAAAATTCAATTACTCTGGACTAGGAGAAAACAAGGTTCTACAAAAAAAAATGTGTAAGCATTGGCAGACTAAAATCTTTACACAATTAATTTATTTATGTTTTATTCTTTTATGTATATATAACACAGACTAATTATTAAAGAATGTAATGTGAATGCTCACAAACTGATCTAGTATACTAATAAGATAGATAATGTCAAAGAAACCCATTTTGAGAGAATAAGGACAAAAATGGCAACATGAGACAGCTGATAGCAATCAGCTTTTAATGCTTACCAGGCTACTGAAGTTTAAATATATTCTGCTGAGCTAATGTCCCCAATATTGTTAATAGTGCCCAGGTGCAGAAACAAAAAGATGAAAGCCAATGACCTATTTTTTTTTTTTAAATGGTTAACACTCAGCTTCTGTATGTTGCCCTTTCAGAAGTGAAGCCATGGGTGGCTTTCTAGTTAGAATAGGAGTTATTTCAAAGCTATTTAAGAGTTTTTACTTATTTACTGTTGCTTCACTAAATAAAATTGTTTATTACAGTAGATCTTTGTTAAACATGGTGTATCTGGTTTGGGGATTTGTTTGTTTTTAATTTCATGTTTGTTTCAATTTATAAACTGTATGCAGTTTCTAGATGCTCTCTGGTAACTTCTGGCAACCCCAGCAGATCTTTTCACAAATGTCCTGTAAATCTGCCATGTGTAGTAAATTCAGTAATTTTATTCTCCAATTTATGGAACCCCTAAAGTGGATGTATTGGTAAAAGAGAATCTTATTTTGGAATTACTAATTTTAAAGTTGTTAGGACCAAAAAGAGATGCTTAAATATGTTGCATTATAGTATTCTGTTGAATCTCTCCATTTTCAAAGGACATTTATGTTTAGTTTACTAGAGGTCTTTCTGTGTCAAAAACTCTTAATGAACACTACTTCATTTTTTCTCCCATTTTCCAAGCTGTGACACTTAGGACTTTCTTGCATGAGTATTTCCCTAACTTAGAAATCCATGGTTACTTTTGAAGAAAGTGTTTCATTTGCTATTAGCTCTGAATAAATGATACTGCAATAAGTGCCTTTGCCTTTCCCTGCCACTGTGTAATTTCTGAAAGGTGTTAATAAAGTCTTAAAGACTGCTAAACAAAAGCACCTACGTATACTGACAAAACTACCACAGTAAAGGGTTGTTTTAGTAGAATGTTCTCATGCTGACAAAACAGCATTACCCATGTACATAGGAGCAGACAGCGTGTACTGAGTCATGTTATACAATATAATGAGGGTAATATTGGTGTGTTTTGTTGTGTTTGGTTGGGGTGTTTTGGTTTTGGTTTGTTTGTGGGTTTTTTTCCCCCAGCGAAGATTCTTTTAAATCACTTATACTGCACTAAATATTTTGGTAATTTTAGACCAGCATCATTTTTATAAGACAGTAATTATTTCTTTTTGTGGTTGCATCCAGATTTTTTTTACCATCAGAACTACCAGCATAGTAACATATGCTTATTTTGTTAAAACTCAGGATTTTTTTTCTTGAAGAGACAGCACAGATGGGCAACCTGTTCCTCTCACCACCCTCATTGTAAAAAAAACTTATATGCTGCTCCTTGTCCTGTCACTACAGACCTTTGTAAAAAGTCTCTGTCTAACGTAGAAGGCTCCTTGAAGAACTGAAAGCTTGGAGTAATGTCTTCCTGGAGACTTCTCTTCTTCAGGCTGAACAACCTCAACTGTCTTAGCCTTTCTTCACAGAAGAGGTTTTCCAGCCCTTTGCTCACCCTCATGGCCCTCCTCTGGATCTGCCCCAACAGGTCTATGTGCTGACGGCCCCAGACCTAGATACAGGACTACGGATGTGGTCTCACACAAGTGAAGTAAAGTGGGACAATAATCTCCTTCGATCCGCTGGCCATGCTTCTTTTCATGCATCCCAGGATATGATTGCCTTTCTGAACTGCACATTGCTAGCTCATGTCCAATTTTTCATCTACCAGCATTCCCAAGTCATAGAATTGTAGTATCATAGAGCAATTTAGGGTGGAAGGGACCTTAAAGATCATCTAGTTCCAACCCCCCTGACAGGGGCAAGGACACATTCCCACTAGACCAGGTTGCTCAAAGCCCCATCCAAGCTGGCCTTGAACATTGCCAGGGATGGGGCCTCCACAACTTCCCTGGGCAACCTGTTCCAGTGCCTCACCACCCTCATAGTGAAAAATTTCTTCCTGATATCTTATCTAAACCTACCGTCTTCCAGTCCTTCTCTGCAGGGTTGCTCTCAATTCAATCGTCCCCCAGTCTGTATTCGTATTGGGGATTTCCTGAACTCAGCTGCAGGACCTTGCACTTGGCCTTGTTGACCTTCATGAGGTTCTCATGGGCCCAATCCTCAAGACTGTCAAGGTCCCTCTGCATGTCGTCCCTTCCCTCTGGCGTATCAACTGCACCACTCAGCTTAGTGTCATCTGCAAAGCTGCTGAGAGTACACTGTATATGTCTTTAATAAAGGTATTGAATAGTACTGGTCCCAATATAGACCCCTGAGGGACACCACTTGTTACTGATCTCCATTTGGACATTGAGCCATTGATTCAAAATCTTTGGCTGTGGTCATGCAGACAACTCCTTATCCATCGACTAGTCTGTCCATCAGATGCATATCTCACCAATTTAGAGACAAGGATGTTGTGTTGGACCATGTCAAAGGCCTTGCAGATGTCAAGATAGATTACATCTGTTGCTTTTTCCTTATTCACCAATACAGTCACTCCATTGTAGAAGGGCACCAGATTAGTTAGGCAGTACTTGCCTTTTGTGAAGCCATGTTTGCTGTCTCTAATCACCTCCCTGTCATCCATATGCCTTGACATGTCTCCCAGGAAGATGTTTTCCTTGATCTTTCCTGGCACAGAGGAGAGGCTGACCAGTCAGCAGTTCCCAGGGTCTTCCTTTTTACCCTTTTTAAAAATGGGGGTGATGTTTCCCTTTTTCTTGTCACTGTGGACTGCCATGACTTTTCAAATATTATGACAAATGACTTGGCAACTACCTCAGCCAGTCGCCTCAGAACCCTGGGATGCATCTTGTCGAGTCCCATGGACTTGTGTATGTTCAGATTCCTCAGACGGTCTCAAACCTGATTTTCTCATACGATGGGTAAGTTAAGCAAAAGTGCTTTTTATTTGGTTCACAGTGGTATTATCTTTGTTTCTTATTTGGTTGGGACCACAGTGTCTCCAAGATCAACATCACTGCTATGCTCAAAGGCATTTCTTGATTTTCCCAGAGAAACAAATGAAATATGAAAGCTTCAGATTAAAAACAGCACAGTAAACAAGCAAAAAAACAGTACCTGGGTCCAAATGATAGAAGAAAGCAAGTGGACTGGGAAGGCTATAATGGTATACTGCATGATATTTCCAAATATTTGTTACATATTTCTGAAAAAACTTTAATTTAGCAGAACGCTACAAACTGTCTAGAAGCTTGGTTATGTAGTACGCTGACAGATTTCAGTGCACTGCCAACATTATTCTTTAATGTCCTTCACAGCTTTAATCCATTAGGAGCAATAATGCTTTAACTAAGGCATGGCCAGCAAAACAACTACTGTTCTTCCTACCACACACGTATTCAGAGAATTTTGCAGTTGTTTTTCAACAGCTTCTTCCTTGGAAGAAGAACCTTTTTTATTTAATGAGAATAGAATATTCATGTAGCAGCTGAAGGAGACTTTAGAAGAGGACTAAGGAAAGGATTCTGAGTGGAAAACTGCACACAGTTCACTAAATTCTGATAGCTCATCCAAATCACATGTGCAATATCTTTTAACCTTGAAACAATCATGTGCTTTTTATCTTTAGAAAGAGAACGATAAACCAAGCATGTTCTGTGCTTTATATCAAGATCTCATCACTTTTGTTCACTGTCTTAGGATTTGAGACACCAAAAATAGAGCAGCGTGATACCGACAGATTCAGTCCTTAACACGACTGGTCATCAGCTGAGTTCTTTTGGGGCAAACAGGGTATGTGACCAAGCTGTCCTTTAGTTAACTATCTTGCATTTTCTGTGGCAGAAGTCGTTAACTGTTCTTGGAAACAAGATACTAAATTAAACGGAACTTGGGTCAGTGCCAGAAAAAAACAATGCATACATATTGTAATTTCATATTGATGATTACAAGCCAAGGTTTATATGAAAGTTTTATGCAGTTTTTTGTTTTAAGGCAACAGTAAGTCATTTATAATGTCCTTTCATACAGCATATGTGTGATGAAAATGAAATGAAAAACGGTATCTGTACAAGTAAAAGGTACAACTTCAAAATCTGAGTACTAAAGCTATTATTTTGTATTGTTTTTCAACACTGTGTGAAGAGAAATTCTGGACTTGTAATAGCATGGAATATTATCAGAAAACGCAATGTCATCAGTTAGTACAATATTTTTAAAGACTTCCAAAATCTCAATTACTGTATCTAGCAAGGTATCCTTTATCAACTAAGATGGCATTTGATTGATGAACTTAATATTTAAGTATACAGCTATTGAAAAGGCAGGGTGGTGCCATGTGAAAACAATGGTCAAGGAGGATCTGTTCTTTGTCAGTCAGTAGTTTTATTGGCTCGAGTTTTCCATGGCTGCTTCCTCCAATCAATCATCAGTGATTTACTACAGCAGAACAAACCACAAAACAAAATACACCTATCTGCTTTATAAAAATGACAAGGGCATTCAAAAATGCCCTGATGATTGAGGACATCCCTTACTATAGGGCCATGAGGTCACCTTTGTTACACCTAAAACTGTGATGTCACCAAGATAGTCTGTATCCTTATTACACTAACAAAATACAAATCTATTAGAAATATATGTAAAAGTCATTCTTATGTTATAACCCAGTCATGCTGAAGCTCGCAAGGGACAAAAGTGGGGATGCTCATTTTGAATGCAAAATTTTCCTGATATTGTGTCTCTCTTGTTTGTTATATTCCCTCTAAATCACCCTACGGTGATAAATCTGGCTGCTTAGGGTGTCTCTTTGGCAGGCTGTCCTTTGATTAGACAATTTATCTTTAACATGCCCAAAAAAGATGTTCTCCATGAACAACAGTTGGCAGTTAGGTACTTGTACTGTGAATGCTATATTGTACTGGCTAGGTAATAGACAGAGAGAGAGAGATCAGCCAACACTAATGCTCCTTAATAAATGGCCATACTCTGTACCAACAATATATAGCCATCAGTATACAGCAGAAAGGATGCTGTGGGATCAGGAAAGTACGGACACATTTTATTTCACATTAAATAAGATTTATCAAGATCTTCTTCAGTAAAACATGGTTTGTGTTAGACAGCATGTTCTGTGAAGATCTAGAGACTAGAGAAAACAAGATGGATGCTGATTATTGTATAAACCGCGTGAGACAAGTGGTCTGCAGTTATGCACGAATACATGCAGCTATAATGGAGTGGCCCAGATTTACATTAGAACTATATGAAATATTAGTTACAAAATTTAAAACACTCTCAGACTGAACTCTTTTTCAGTTTTTCATCTTCCTCAGAAGTGGCAATGTATCATATAAAACTTTATGCACTAGTGGTGAAGACTTATTTTTCCTGTATTTCAGCCAAAATTTCAATATAGCTTTTGGTGGTGAATGTTTGATTTTTAGCTTACTTGGTTGGCTTTTTTTCTAGGGCAGAAGTTATACAGTTTTCCTGCAGGATGCTCTGTTATCTGTGCCCACGCCATGTGCAGAAGAGGGTCACCACAGAACGTGTTGGCCAAAATATGTAAATAAATAAATAAAATCTAAAATTGCCATTATTATATAGGTACTTGTCCTTGAACTTTTGCTAAGAGAAAATGTCATTTTATCAAACATAATAAAGACAAAAGTGGATTTTATACAATTTTATGTAAAAAATATTGGTTGACATTTAATCATGTAGAAAAGCAAAACTGAGGGGAATAAAATTTCCCAAACTGGTGAATATGCTTTCATTGTATAAATGAATCTTGCTTTTCTTTATGCATTAAATGCATATAAATACATAACAAGTTATTGAAAGAAGATATATTTTGCTGCGCTGCTACAAGGTGTCCTGCCAGATGTGTTGTGGACTCAGGGAGGAGTTTGAAGGTTTTACAGCACTGTTCAACATCCTAGGACAACTCTGGCAGATGTATACATTTAGAGCAGTCTCTCAAATAATGTAATATTTCTGCTTCATCTTCACAGCTCCAGTCAGAATGGGACTGCATGCACATGCAAGGATGTTACTACTATCATCGGGGATTGTCAGTTTTACCACAAATTAACCTTTAGCTTCTGTGAAATGGTCACTGTCACCATGCATACATCAGCTGCTACCAGATCCTTTTGTCCATAACCTCTTTCTACTCACATTTCACAGGAGCTTATATACCCCATTACATACAGTGGAAAGGAAGATGGGTTGAAAATACTAAGCTGCTCAGCACCTGGGTGTTACTCATGGAATCATCGAATTGTTTGGGTTGGAAGGAACCTGTAAAGATATTCTAGGCCACCCTCCTTGCCATGGTCAGGGACATCTTTCACTAGATGATGTTGCCCAAAGCCCCATCCAGCCTGGCCTTGAACACTTGCAGGGACGGGACATCCACAGTTTGTCTGGGCAACCTGGTCCTAGGTCTAACCACCCTTATCATAAAAAAACAAATCTTCCTTATACGCAATCTAAATCTACTCTCTTCCAGTGTAAAACCATTGCCCCTTGTCATGTCATTACAGGCCCTGGTAAAAAGTCTTTGTCTTTCCTATAAGCCCCCTTTATTACATTGAAAGGCCACAATAATGTTCCCTGGATACTCTTCCTCTTCAGGCTGATTTTTTCCTATGAAAAGGGACTTTGTTCCCTCAACCCCTGCCTTGAGGTTCAGGGGCTTTAGAGATGTGGGAAAAGAGATTTCCATTGATTATAACCCTTAAGTTGTTATGGGGTTTTTGCAATATCTTAATAGCACCAATCATGAATGGGCTGTGCAACATCCACAAAGCATTTCTGGCGATAAACTGGTTTTCATATGAAAACATACAGTAGTTTTTGGCAGCAGCTGCTGGAGGTTTTCAGCTTAGGTGGAAACACAATGCTGATATATAATGTTTTGGTTTTGACCCTGCCTTTCCATTTATCTCTAGGACAAACAAGCTTTTTTAGGAAGCTTGCAGATATTTAGTAATAAATTGTGGAACAGTTTTCAGGCTTTAAGCTGGTTTATCAGCAGACCAAGGAGGAGACCTTGAATATGTAAGGTGACTATGATAAACAGACTTTGTTTTATTCCCTGATGCATTATTTGAAAGTTTTAGCAAGGTGTTGGGTTTTTTTTGCTAGCCATGCCCACTGTTTGCTATTATCATGCCATGTTCTGAAGGTAAAGACCCTATAGTAAACAAGGTATGGAAGAAAATAATTGCCATTAAGATGACCAATATGTCCTTTATAATATGATAATAAAAAGATGCCTTTCTGAATAAGTGCATGTCATATATGAGTTTTGTATTACTCAGAGAACTGGAGTTGCATTTTTTATCAATAAGTTGCTGAAAATAATAACAGCTTAAATATCTGATGTATTGCACTTACATTTTGACTTGTAATTTAACACATGCTGCTATATAAGCATTAGTGTTTACTTAGCACAGTATCAGTATCTCATTTAGAATAGTATGATATCTCATGGTTCATTTATATTATGATTATGAATATATGGTTAATTATTTTCTGTAATTCTGGCACAGCGTAATTTCTAATATTAATGGAATTAATGTTTATTGTGCAGCAATCAGTTTGGAAGGGGTGGTGAGATGCTTATTGCTTAACAGCTAAATGGCAGCAGCAAGCAACTGAGCACCTGTATTTGGGTCTCCTTTGTATCCACCTCCTGCTTTCCTAATGTGTATCTGGCACTGCTGCATCAAAGAAAAACTGTTAAACAAAGCTGACAGGAGATAAAAAAAAGAAGATGATATTCCAGAGAGAACAACGTCCTTGGAAGAACTTGCTTCTTTTTAGCATCTTGCTCTGTTAATAATATGTGTTTCAGATAACCCGTTGGAGACCTCTCAATGGTATTGTAAATTGGCATAGTTTTAGAGGGAAAAATTACTCCTTTATCCATGGCCAGTCAA
Source organism: Ibidorhyncha struthersii (assembly GCA_013398815.1). Taxonomy (NCBI): domain Eukaryota; kingdom Metazoa; phylum Chordata; class Aves; order Charadriiformes; family Charadriidae; genus Ibidorhyncha; species Ibidorhyncha struthersii. The sequence goes on along the minus strand of VZSZ01010260.1, from coordinate 36,265 downwards.
CAGGCTGTGTATTAATGCATTTCTCACAGTCTCCACCAAGATAAGCTCTATGTTTCCAATGTTTATTCTGCAGTATTTAAAAATCATCAGGTTAAAAAAAAAAAAAGAGAAATAAAGTATCTTTTAAAATTTCCAGCTGATTAACAAAGAGAAAGCCAGACAACTTCTAGCAGCAAGTACCGTTATGACTACATAGTCTTCCTGTTTCTCAGTATTTTTTCCCCACTGCACACTCAAACTTTTTACTCTGAAATTCAGACTGCGCCATGACTTTGTTAGGTCCCAGAGTAATCACGTACTTCACTCCCACTTTGGTCTTTGATACAGGTGTCTTCCAACACAATCATGCCATCGTTGATCAATTTAGGGAGACTCGTGAGCAAAGAAGACAGAAATTTCACAGGATCGGGACCTAGCCTGTAGCACTCACTCCCACAGATACTGAGAATTCCCACAGGATTGGCGTTTTTCAGAACTAAGTACAAAACATGCTTTTATTTGGTTTTTCCCTGATAAGGTATTTTCACTAGAAGATATGCAAAGAGCATTTCTATCTACCACAGATACATGCACACGATCACCCCCTCCTTCTCCTCCCTCAAAACTGCGCCCCCAAACCCCACCCTAATTAATTAAGTTATATCTGTTACAGGGCAAGAATGGGGGAGAAGGAGAAAAAGAAGAATAAGGATATCTGCTGTTTCTTCTATTTTTAAATACTCCAGAGGCACTTTGATTCTATGGTGATGAGGCTATATATGTATCTAGATATTTAATTCCTTAGTCCTCTAAGGGAGTCACTGAAAAATAAATGTTGATATATAATTGACTCATAGACATATTGCCTCTGGCAATATGCTATAGAAATGGCATCATGAGAACTAGGGAAACAGATCACAGATTTTAGTAACTGACACTTCACATTTTGTAAGTTTATCCCTATATATTTCAAATGTTAATTGGGATTATAAATCTTTCTACATTTGGGTGAGGTTGGGCTTCATCTCCTTGACAGTAACCTAGTATTATATATTAAACTTATGCAATTAAAGTGACTAATATCAGCATGAGTTAGAATAGTAAAATTGCATGTTAATTGTAAATTCATTAAAACCGACACTTGCTCTGACATGTGACTGCATGAACACTGTGGTGGTAAAGTGCTAGCAGTGCTTTTTTTGACGCTGCATATATAATTAGAAAAAAATTGCTACCTCCTGTCAGGGTTTTCTGTCTAACTATAGGGTATGTTTTCCATCTCTTTTGTTAATATTACATTTCTGAGGGTGTATTATTGGTCCAACCAGTAACAAGTAGTATTCTGAAATTAAGGGGAAAGAAATCGGTTAGAGTGCTTAGTGTTGTATGTGTAGCACAGAAAATAAAATAGGAAATACTGTAATTTGAACACACAGGTTTGAGATCAATTCAGAGGACTGATTCAGTGACAACGTCTAGATAGTTAACATTTTTAAGTTTGACTCCTTGAGGGGTATCAAGCTGTCTTTCTGACAAGACAGCATTCCCCTCAGATATGAGTAGACAATGCATTATAAGAGATTTTTTTTAAAAAAAAGGGGGGAGGGGGAGAAAAATCACAGAATAATTTAAACCTACAGTCAGTAGAAGGTATAACTGTTTAAATACAGCTGGGTTGTAATGCATGTCAGGGAGACTTGTACAATTTTAGAATCTTAAGAGACCATATGTGGGGGCAGGCAGTGGGAGGAATGCAAAATTTGTGGGTTTAAAAAATAACAACAGAAAACCTGTGGTGAAGTTCTAAAAAAAGAGTATGTTAATTTGTGATTCATTGCCAAATGCAACTAGAGATTCATAGCACCAATTAAATCAAGTGTTCTAATTAAAATGTGTTTTTGTTTTAACCCATGGAAGTTGTGGGAAGTTAGCAACAATGTGTTTCTCTAAACTACCAAAAAAAATTAAAATTTGAAGAATGAGGAAGAGTGTTAAAAAACAGGAGAAGGAAGGTTTTGCAGTAAAGTCACAAAATCAGAAATGAGATCAGAGCTGGCTCTGTCATGCATGCAGTTTTGACCTTGGATAACTCATTGAAACTGTATTCTGTTGATCTCGATGTTTTTAAGATCAGGGATCCATTATCCCTGTATTAAGTTTGTGCCCAAGAATTTTGCAACCAGACTGGTGGGAAAACTAGGTCTATCCTGTTGCCCAAGTTTTAGCTCAAATATGGTGTACTGTTGGTAGTGTTCCATGGAAGCTCCAGCATCAGAAGAGACACGCCTACAGAAGCACCTTGAAAGGGAGAACCAAGAACCGAAGATGTGTAACGTCTGTATGTAGAAATTAATCTACAATTGCTAACACAGCATGATCTCCCTTACGCAGCTTTTATGTTAAGAGAAGGAAATAAATTTTATCAGATTTTCAAATTGCCTGGTGTGTACAGGTTTGTATAGTTTTAAATTTCTCGTTTGGACTNAACCCCAAACCAAACTCTAACTATGATAGTGGCCTCTCTTTAGTCAAGAAGGTCCTCTAATGCCCAAAACTAGGCACCCATATTTACAAAAACCTTGGTGCATATAACACACCTCAGCAGTATTACATAGTTAGTCATTTTTTAGTCACAATGTTTATTTACCAATTAGCATAATCTAAAAATTTCTTAGAAGTCTCAACAATTGTACTGGGGACTTTAAATTTTGTAAAATGTTTTACTTGTTTTTTACATGAAGTTAATTTGAACCAAACTGACAAGTGCTAACTGTTTAATTACGTTGGCACTGCAGTTTTTAAAGCAGGAACAGTGAATTTTTTTGCAGAGATCATCATCCCAAGGTACAGCTTCAGGATATTCAGACAGAATGGCTAACCTGGAAAACACAAATCCTGCACCCAGAGTGGACCTTTTTTTTTTAGAATGAGTCAGTTCAGCAACTGGTAATGTCACCATCTGTATGAAAAAGCATATGATCTTTGGTTCTCTGGTGTACAACAGGATCATGGACAAATGCCTGAAGTGCCCAATAGGTTCTGTAAGTATGAAATAGCATCACATACAAATAAAACAAAATTGTAAGTACAAGAAAGAACTTCCCTCAGAAGGATGAATTATTTCTGTTGACATTTGGAAACCCTGTGTATTGACGAAATGCAAATAAATTCTCAGATCTTCCTTGATTACTTAGAATATTAAATTAGTTAAGCAATTAAANTGAATAGTATATAAAGCTTTTTATATCAATACTGAAATTTTCTTACTACAATATAAGTAATGATGAAGATCAACAGACAAGATTTCAATTTAATTAAATTTTTTTCAGTAGAAGGTGAGGGTTCTGAAACACCTGTTCAGACACTCAAAGGAACAATCAGACATACAGCCAAAGGGGCTGGGGGGTACTCCAGCATTTCAGACAATGCCATAAGCACAGTGAAAATGATCTGCCAGTTCTGAAGCAAGTGGAAAATTTCATGGACATGAACAGGTCCACAGACCCTGTAGCGTGGCTATGTTTTTAAGGCAAACTATGCATATGACAAACTCTTGCTCGTTGTGTTCGGATTAACTCCTTTATTATTGCTGAGACTTTTCTATTCATATTGCTGAGACTTTTCTAGTCACATGCTGGTAGCTTCTAGGCAATACAGCAACAACCCAGCTGCTCTGGGCTCTGATAAGTAAGTGCATAAACAGAAAGTCATTGTTGTATGAGTATATGGTTTTGGGACAAAAACGAATGTCCCTTTTACTTCTAGCAACGTTACCAAGTAACAATACTGGAGAGAAAATGGTAGGAATAGCATTGGGTTTGTGCATCACCAGTAGAGTATATTGTCAGATGCTAGGTATGATGTACACATGCACAGTCCTGCTGAGTTTCAGTAGGATAAATCTCTAAGAATAAATGTTCAGCAACACTGAGAAACCACCCTAGTCATCTGTTTCAATGCAGCCGTGATAGCATAAACTGAAGGAGATTGCCACATTCTAGTGGGATTGCAATTTGGACTGCTGAGCTTCCATTGCCAGAGGGGATGTTTGGGAAGCAATGAGCTTATCTTTACTTTTAAGTGTAAATTGACAGATAGGAATAGAGAGTTCTCCGCTCTCGCAAACCATTTTGAGATCAGATTTGAAAGTCATTCTACATGGAAGAACTGAATGCTGACAAACAGGAATTCTTTACTGGTAGGTAGTTTGAGTGAAGATTCCTGTCTGAATAGAGCTTCAAAAGCAATCAAATACTCCTTTTTTGAAAGACCTCAAGAAAGTTTTTTGCCTTTAAACAATCAGCCTTGAAGATTAGGCTCTTGAGTAAACTTCTAACTCACTAAATAAACCGTAGATTCTCAAAAGTTCTCAAAGTTCTGCTAAGGTTAGAGCACCCTCAGAGGTTTAAAACAGACAAAGACGTAAGGTGTGGTCTTATGGACCTGCTGTTTCTGAGTAAAGGGGCAGTGTATGAGGTAAGACTTCTGTTAACAATAAGAGTATATATAGGAAAACATCCAAATTTTGTGATGAAAATGTGACCACATAAGAAATGTTTTGCAGGAGTAGCATCCCCATCTGTTGGTGTTTTTCTTCCCAGCAAGTGCAAGTACAACTGTACTCTGATGTATTTTAAGTGGAACATTAGAACTGCTAAGAAAAGACCCTAAAAAAAAAATTACTATTTTTTGGGTAACAAAAAGTAAGTTTTCATGCTATGAAATATTTGTATACATCTTTTTTTACCCAAAATGTTAAAAAGTCTTAGTTTAGGTTAACAGTATAGGGTTGGTTTTAATTTTTTTGTTTTGTTTTGTTTTATTTTTGGAGGTGTTCTCTGTCAAACATGCAAAACTAACACCTAAAAGTCAACAAAATGTACACTTTTTTTTTTTTGCATTTAATAATTCATGCTAATCTGAATGCATTTTATTAAGAGAGAAACTGTTTTGTAGGTCTGGATTGCAAGGGTATCTTTACACTTTTTAAATGACAGAATTCTTAGTGATCAATTTTTTTTAGTTACTCTAGAACAAAATATTTCTGCAGCATATGAATTTTCATACATTTGCATTTTAAGCAATAATGTTTTTCTGTGTAAGCAACTGGTCTTCCAGTGGTTTACGACTTTTTTTAAAGGTTTATATTTTTCAATAACAGTATTAACTCTAATAGTAAACTTAATTAAGCTAAAATCTGAAAGAAATACTACTTCTCTATTTACTTATGTGTATTAAGAAATCATCTAGTACAGAAGAAACATTTTCTTTTTCCTTCTAGTAAAGAGTTAGGCATAATTCTACAGGTCTGTTTGAATTTGCAATTCCTCTGTCTTTTAGTGTATGTTATTATCAGAATTAAGTCAAAAAGTATATATATTTCCATGTTCCCAAGTTCTTGCTTTCCTCCTTCTACTCAACAAATTTTTGATTAAAGTGAAGTTCATAGAGATCACAGGAGAATGCAGACTGGCAGTGACCTGGGGAGGCATCCACTCAGAGCAGGCTCAGTTGTGGGGTAAGACCAGGCTGCTGCAGGCTTCTCCCAGGCAGATGCTCTCTGTCACTTCCTCCAGGTCCCTGATAGAGATTTTGCACACTCCACGTCCCAGGACATACCCCCGAGGTATCCATCTTATTACCAGCCTCCACTGTCTCCAGCATCTTGTTACAATTATCCACTGTCCTCTGAACCAAGCAGACTCACTCCATCATTTTCCAGTTGACCAAAGTGAGCCACTTCCTGTATCCTCCTTTTCTGCACTGGAGCTCTGGCATGAGTTTCCTGTTTAGCCAAGCTTATCTGTTGGTACATCTACCCGTATTCCTGAGATGGACCATTCTTGCATCAGACTAGCTGACCTCCTTTGCCTTTCAGAGCTGCCTTCCCTGGTATCTCCTATCCCTATTCCCCGAATAGTTGAAATTTACTCTAAAAGTAGATTTGGCCCTAAACCACTCCCCTTCTGAACCGGATCCTGAATGCTAGCACTACACCCAAGTCAACCACTGATTGTCACATACCCAGCAGGTTCTTCTGTATTAGTAAAGCTAACCGTGAGCAGACACAGCTGTATGCCACCCTTCTTCAGACCATTCAGTACCTGTATCACCCCTTGGAAATTTTCTTGATTGCTTGTGTTTCTAGTAGGTAATTACACTTGCACTGTCACACAGAATCACAGAATGGTCAGGGTTGGAGGGGACCTCTGGAGACCATCTAGTCAAACCCCCCTGCCAGAGCAGGGTCACCTATAGCACGTTGCACAGGGCAGCGTCCAGGCAGGTTTTCAATGTCTCCAGTGTGAGAGACTCTACAACTTCTCTGGGCAGCCTGTTCCAGTGCTCTGCCACCCTTAAAGTAAAGAAGTTCCTTCTTATGTTAAGATGGAACTTCCTATGTTCAAGTTTGTGCCTGTTACCTTCCTAATAAATAAACTTATGATCAGGTCAACAGGCATCCAAAAGAGGAGACACAGTTAAGCATTCATGGGATTTTTCGTTACTTGTGATTCATGGACATACTAAAAAAAACCCTGAAACAAAGCGACAAATGCTTACTACAAAAAAGACTAGTGGTTTAATCTAGCTTGTAAATGTTATTTAATGCATCTAATACACAAAGTTTCAAGCAGCTAATTATGATGTGTTTTAAGGACCAGTCAGACTACTTTTAAACCTTGTAACAAAATTTCTGGAGTCTAAACGTTTTGCAGAATCAAAGCCAAATCTTTAGTCTCAATTTTGAAATTAAGGTCACTGAATACTAGTCAGCACTCCCATGTTGTCATCCTTGCGTCCACCCATATGCTCTCCACTGTGAGAACAGAGATCATGGGACTGAAAAAAAAGCTGACAGCAAAGACAGATGTTCTTAATAAAGGTTAGACGAATTTCAAGAAGTGGTTTCAAGCATAAATAAAAGGATTGAAGTTATATGTAATGGGATTTTCCAAATTGATTTGAGAGCCAAAAAGTTGGAAGTATTATCAGCCCAAGATGCCATGGGGACTATATTGATACATGAAGCTAAATCTTTTCAATGCCAAATGAACTGAAAGGTGAATATGATAAAGGTGAATATGATGAAGGTGAATGAAGTTACTGGCCTTCCAGAAGGCCTGGAATACAATGCTATCGAACTTTTTGAAATGATTAGAGAAACAACTCCTGGCAAGTGTTTTGTGTTGTATTTTGGATATTGTTCAGCCAGTGGCTGACTCACCTATCAGCCCCAGTGAGAAGTCACCGTAGAAAAACACACTTACTCTCATTGCTTCCCTCTACAAGAATTCAGAAGTAAGTTAACTAGTTAACTGACAACTGAGAGATATCAGCAAAAGAAATATGGGACATCCTGAAAGAACAGAACACATGAATCCCAAATATATGGACTTGATTCCTGAATTAGGCTGGCATACTTCTGTAAAAATGCAGGAAGTGACCAGATTTATGAGGTTTTTATTATCTACAAAACAACTACCTGCAAGATATAGCCATGGTAATTATTTTACCTCCCTTCACCATTATTCTGGGGGACTAACAGCTTCTCTGTGAGCTGCAGCTGAAAATTCACATTCTCTGAAAGGTAAATCTACTGATGTTCTATGTGCTGTTGCAAAGTGCAAAGCACTTCTGTTTTGTAATGATCATCATTTCTTTGCTTTGAGTTGCTGTAACAAATTATGTTTACATACTCTGCAACTGCATGTGGGCAATATCAGAGGTTATATTTTTCTTTTCACTTTAGTTAAGCTGGAATGCACAGATGCCATGGGCCTAGCAGTCCCAGTGCCAGCCTGAGGAGGGCAAAGAGTCTTGTCCTAGCCATACCGGATGGGGATAACTTCTCTGGGTCTATGCCAAGTGCTATTACTTACCTGAGGCAATAAGAGGAGCCTGAGCTGAAGTTTGTAATGGTGATCTAAATAATGGATCATAATGGAAGCAGGTATTCATTATTACATAAGCTACCAAAAGAAACAGCTCCTTGGTCACCACATCTTTAGCATTACATTAGGAGTATTTAAGACTCAGCTCCCAGAACTCTACAATACTAGATTAAACTTGTTTCACACTGTAAATGTTTCAAAACTTAATTTATTTTAATAACGTTAGTTAACTGGAATTGGAAGGGTTTTATTTGCTATTGATTCTTTGTAATTGAACAAGCTGATCATTAAGTAGTCTAGAGATTCTGGTTTCTTTTAAGAAGCCATTTTATTTTACTTCACTCTCATCATACAATTTAAAGAAAAAGTTTCCTCTTTTAGCACTTGGACTGCTGAAGGTCGGACTATGATATTGGGGGAGTTTGTCTGGAAATACTCACAGGCCTGATTCTGAGTTCATAAAATTGTTGTACATCTGGTCTAGCACTAATGAAGCTAGTGTAGAGGAGAACATAATTAGGGACTTAAAAGACAAAACCAACCTTTGTCTCTATCATGCCTTGAAGTTTAAGACTTAAACTGAGTCACCTAGAATTTGGTGATATAGTTGCAGTCTTGTGGTCTCACTGTGTGTGTGAACTTTGCTGTGTAACACTGTGGACCCTATTACCCTCTGTCATATGTAGAACAATACTGGAACATAAACTTATTAGGTTCTTTCTCAAGCAATTTATTAAGATATGTATAAGTGTTGTAATCTGGTAGAACATGGAAAGCATTGTATATCTCTGCAATTTATGGTTCAAATCACATTTCCTAGGTTAAGGGTTGTTTGTACGCTTACAGTGATTGTGTTGGGCATTGTACACACATTTGTAGGAGGCATTCTAAATAGGTAAGACAGTCCAAGAGAGTGTGTACAGGGAAGATTTTTCTAGTGTCAAATATAAGTAGAACTTCAGTGAAAACGAGAACACAAATGCTTAATTTTCCCACTAAGCCCCTCCTTCTCTTTTCAGCTTCAGTTTGCTTTTCATACTCAGAATTTTTGTCACAGAGGAATCAAATTTATCTGTGATTCATCTGGAATCTGACAAAGTATATTGGAATTTCTGGATAGTATGCTATTCTAAATCCAACAGTGGAAAGACAAAAACAAAATACTACACCTTGGTTTATCAAAGTTACTTGAAATGTGTAAGTAATCTTATAATGATAACAATACATGTATTTATTATGTTTTGATACATCAGACAGAGAATAGACTTTATCTGATCTTCTGTGGGTGGTTTTGGATGATATGGACAATAACTAACGAACCCTGTCAATAATATGTAAGAGCAATAAAATCTGTGAGACTGACATGGGCTGTATACCAGTTTCCTTGTGGTGCATCCAGTGCAGCCCATTGAAAGCAGGAAGAGTTCTCCATTTACAGTAGTTTAAATTCCAACTTTTAGTATTTTTGCAGTTAGCATTTATGAAGCTATAGTTTTAGAAATATTTCACTCTAAGTAATCAAGAAAAATATTTCTGTGGGTAGGTAAGCTATTTCCTGATTGTGAGTTTTACCTTTCGTAAGAGTATCAGTGGTTTTTTGAGATTATATTTACAGAGAGTATTGTTGATATGAAATTTTAGTGTGGAACTTTGTTCAGAAAAGTAGGCATTTTCATCTTCTGAAATGCTTAATGAATTTTAACTTCAAAATGTTTTTAAAATATTTTTTTCCTTGGCACATCATTATAGTATTTTTCCTATAAAACTTCGAAGCCACTCTATTGAGTATGCAAAGTCCGCATCACATCTTAAAATATTGCTTTCTCAGGCAATATTTTCCCAACAGCAGTGTCACTTTAGATTTAATTTTGTTCATCCATAGGCTTTAATGTTGCTTCACCGTCGTTATGCTTGCCAACACCAGTACTGGCACTATATAGCTGTGCGAAACTGTATCACTTACCTAATGTCATAGCAAATTGCTGAAAATACTGATCATTCAGACCTAGGCTGTGCAATGCCTCTCATCTATCCTCGCTACAATAAAGTTTCACTTTGGCCCAAATTTCCCTTCCTTCCCTGATAGATCTAGTATTGCAAATCATAGACTTCTAGACTGCTGAATCATGAAAACAGGTTTGTAGGAAGGTGATTTCCATAAACAAAAAATGGCTGTTACATTAATCTGTAGTTACATCCACTATTTTTTCCCCTCTTTTTCTTTCTTCATCTTTCTTTTTCTTTCTTGCGCTGATCTTTTTCTGTCTTTTACATCTCACAGTTCTTGGTCATGTTCAAAAATATGGATTATACATGTAAAACCTTTCCTAGTAATTTTATTGATGAGCTAGATTTAGAAGAAATGTGAGATAATTCCTACTCATGCTAAGTTTTCTACAGATCCATGCGATAATTCACAGAGGATTTTGTACAGTTTGTATGCATGGGTTTATAGAAATGCTGTAAATTTCTTTTGGTCTTTAAATTATGTTAGGGAAGTATAGGCATTACAGCTGACCATCTCCTGCTCAGCATCTCAGCACATTTAATTCTTCACATCTGATGGGATGACCCCAAGAACATTGTAACTTTTGCATTCCTTTTCATATTACATACTTTTTTTTCTATTAATAGTTTAGCTGATATTCTATAGAATTAAATGGAAAATTTGTAGAGAATATTATGAGTTATGAGTCTGGATTTTTGGTGGAAACTGAGAACTCTGAGCTTAAGTACTTTGTACAGCTTGTACCTGAACTATGTTACAATTTAAGAATAGTGTCCTATCTGCAGGTATCCACGTATTTCTGCAATGAAAGGTACAACAGAGGCTAGAGCATGATAAACAGTCCTGCCTCCAATTATAGTTGCAAGAAGTAATAGGAAACACCAAAGTGAGGATAAATCTTAATTTAAATAGGCTACTGAAACCTAATTGGACCTTGGAAAAAACTGAGAATAAATTAGCTTTTCACCAAAAATTGAATTATACAGAATAAGCATTCCTATTTTCCAGACACTATGAAAACCTTCTGACAAACATCCCTTTGATTCTCTAAAGTAATTATTTTCTCTGAAGACTGTTCTTCACTTAGTTTGTATTTAGAAAGTATTTTAAAGAGCCATATACAGAAGATTTTAAGTTGCATAGGCTTGGTCTATTGATTCCAATGATATAAAGCTTTTGGTTTTAATTTCTGGATGAATTAGAGAGACACCCATTAAACCATAAAATGAAAAGGTAAAAGTAATCATATGGGTAAGCCAAGAAGAAGGAAGAGATTTTATGGTTCATGAAGATATGATTTGATGTATAAAAAATTCAGCATGTATTACATTAGTCCACGAATTAATAATAACATGCTTATCTGACACACATTCCACCAGGGATATCACCAAAGACTTTTCTCTCTTTAAACCATCAGTATAATAGAGATGAAGGTCATTATTAAAAGACCACAAAGAGAATTAGTCTTTTTTATCACAAGGCACATCATTATCTGCCTTAAGGAGTTCTGCCATCAGTAATCTCTTTTCCCCAAAGTATCACCTTATTCTCTCACCTTCATAGTTTTACTTTATTTTTAACAGTTCACTTCTTTTTAGTCAAGAATATAAAACATATGCTCAAGACGTATCTTGTAGGAATTAGTGAAAAAAAAGTGGCTTTAAGGTGAGAACAACATTGGTTTTCCTTTCATTTCAGAAATCTTAAGTTATTTTCAATTTGTACTCCAAGCGTGTAAAAAACTCAACCAAAATATCAGTGAGTGGATTAATGAAACACTTGTCAAGCTCTTTACCAGGTCCTCTGCTTAAGAACAGAGATGAGGTTACTCATTTGGAGACCAGTTCTATCCTCACTAAATTAAATGGCAAAATCTTGCTTTATCTTCAGTACTGCAGACCAGAATCGAAATCCATAATGGATTACAATCTGATAAAACTTCAATGCATGCTTTAATGCACACTGAAATCCCTGAAATTTGTCAAGGCCTACAAGAACATCAGTGTTGATATCCTGGTCAGACATGTGATCTGGTCAGACAGGCTTTCAAACCTAACACCAGCCATTTCAGTTGAAAGGAAAAAAAGTAATGCAAACATATGTTGATGCTGGATACACAGTCCTTCACATTTATTCTCAGGTTGACCTTTAACAGTTAGAAATCTACTTTGACCCAAAGACATGAAGCTGGTTTTCCTTTTTTTGGTCTCCTTGGTTAAAATTAAGCAGGTGCCTACCCACAGCTAAGCATGCTTAGTAGTATCACACTGAAGAGTTCTGTTCCTTAGCTAATTCTTGTTGCTCTAGTGAAATAACAAGAAACAGCAGTTCTATGAATTCAAACAAAGGTGCCTAAAAAGAGGTTTAGGGAGAGGGGCACAAGGGGAAAGAGCTTTAGGCTGTCAGATCAAAACACTCCGACCCACACTCTATATTTTAAATGTTCAATATTTCCACTGATGTTATTAAAAATAGATGCAATTCTTTTGTGCAGTGCGAGACTGTTAACACATCAAAGGTCAGGAATAATGAAGAAAAATTATGGCATTCAGTCACACAGGAAAAAACACTTTGTCAATGACGGGGATCCAAAGACCCATTTAGTCTCCTGATCAAAAGAAAAAAAGACAATTAAGAACGCCTTGTATAACATCTTAGTTTGAACTATTTATTTTTCTTTTTAAACTTTTTTAACAACAATACCAGCAGACACAACTAGTATTAACAAAATATTTTGAAATACATACACTTGCCGATATGGTGGTTGTTGTTCTATAAATTAACATAGTCAATAAGTAGATATGACTGTCCTATAATACAATGGTATTTTTTTCTCATTAATAGATTCTGTTATGCTCCATGAGCTACAGTCCTTACCCAGGAAAAATTCGTATTATGACCCACGAGACGTTTGGCTCTTGGGTGTGTACCTAATCCTTTATGGGCAAGGAAACTCCATTTCAGCAACCTGAAAATTAAAGATTATTTCAGCAAGTACATTTTTAGGCACCTTGTGACCCAAAGGTAGGATAACACCTTCTCAAAGATCAATTTCTCTCATTTTGTAAGGAAGCTAATTCATGTATATGCATGCAATTCTTTCTTAATTTCTCTCATCATATGCAGATTTGGAGTATGTGTAGCACAGAGACACAGACTTTGAACAATGGGCAATTATGTTTTACGCACATTGAGAAGAAAAATACATATCATCTTTTTCCTGTCACATTTTCACCTGTCTGCTTTAAGATATGATTATTGGGGAACATATGTTAATATTGGTACTGTGTAAGTTTTCCTTTGAAAGTTTTCCTTCTTCCTTAGAATAAAGTGTTTAGCTCTGACCAGTGTGAATAAGCAAGGTACAGGGTGACAAAGCTGTGTCACACAAATTAATGCCGTGAAGATATCAGGGCTTCAGAGCTGCTTGCAGGCACCTGGACTTTGCAGGAATGGTCCTTTTTTTGTCTTCCAGGTGGTTACAAAGTGCTGAGTCATCTTCCCAGGTTCTTGCAGGAGATGTTGGACCCTGTCCTAGCAAAAAAATACTCAAAAGGAGTTTCACAATGCATTTTTTTGCTGTGTTCTTTCCCATATATTTTCTGTTCCTCTTCTCTCATAACTTTTATTTGGGGATTGGATGATTCAACCTGTTCGTGTTCATTGTGGCTATAAATACACTACATGCCAAAATGTCTACTGCTTTTCTTTGGAGGTATTAGTCCACAAAAAGCAGAAGGCTGAGCATTGGAGTTTGTTGAAAAAAAGAAGCACGTGTGCCCATAGAGACCAAAAAGTGCAAGTAAAATAAGATGGTATTTTGCATCTTAAAACTGTCAGGTTTGCAGTTTTCCTAGGCTTGCCTTTTCCATTGCATAAGCTTCATTATTATTTTTAAAATGCCAGCTTCAGCCATACTTTTCACAGGTGGCTTGCAAAAAGGAAATCAGTTATGTCCAAAAAGAAGTGCTGGTGATGTATAAACCAGCATATTTACTACTACAACTAATTTCTAAAAAAGGTGATATGCAAATCACCTTTCCTACTGTATCTTAGATGGATATGGATGGAGTACTGTCTCTCTGTTAAACTTGATTATTTCAGATGATAGGTGTCATAAGATCAGTCAGGCACTGCAGCTTGGAGATTTTCTTCATTTGATATATTTTTATTTCTAAATAAATGTTTGGAACATTTTATTTTTATTTCTTGTTTAATTCTCTGTGATTTTGCACCCCCATGGATTTTCTTTCAGTTGCTCTCATGTGACCAACTTTGTAACACTTCCTAGTGTGGAATTCACTGCAAGCTTCACAAACTTTAAAAAGTGTAGTGCAATGCTCAGAATGCAGAATCGGTGCTTCATTCGGGCTTCACATAAATTATGGCAAAGTGATCTCTTAAGATACTAGGCTGCACAATATTTTGGTACTGATGAAAGGTAATATGTACCAATATATTACAAACTGTAGAATTTACTCTTGTGAAGAAATCTGCAGTGAAATGTGGGAACAAGACAGAGTAAGCTGGAAAAATCTAATAAAAAAATAAAGGGAAGGACTGAAGATCAAAAGGAACATATGAATGAAAGATATATAATACTAATTTGATAAGGAGTGTTAAGATGTTAGAATACTATTTTCTGTTGCATTTAGCAGTGTTTTACTGTGTAGATAAAATCGGGTTTACAAACATTAGTGATGCCATATTTAGTCATAAATTAAAGCAATACTCACAAGTGATCTACCACAGGGGACAACACCACTGGGAGGAACTATTTAAATTGCTCTGTTGCCCTTTCTCGGTAACGGTGCACTCTACAACAGCACAACTTTCAGCCTCTTTTTTTTTTTTTTTTTTTTTTTCACAG
>VZSZ01010259.1:1716444-1730039 GCA_013398815.1 Ibidorhyncha struthersii | reverse complement strand
TTTTTTTTTATCATCTTAGTAGGTGGCAACCTTCCAAGGATACAGCCTTTAAAATCTTTGTGTTTCGATCAGTCAAGTTCAGAGTTTCCTGACTGACCATTTGCCCGGTGGATCCGACAATCTGCAGACTCCAGCTCTCACCTTGTGGCCAGAGCCGCTCTTGCCTGTGACCAACATACAGGTGTCCTCCTGTATCTGAGAAATGCGCCCTGGGTCATGTAATGAGGATGGGTTACATATTTCCTCACAAACGGACTGCCTGTGTTTGGACTGTGTGGCAGGCAGGCTCCTTGCCTGGGCTTGAATATGGGGGGTTATACCTGCTACTGCTGGTATCAAAAGCTTTTTTTACCTCTTTTGGCCAGGATGAGCAGAATAACCACACTGCTTTACTGAAAGTGTTTGCACCAACTACTCAGTAATTTTCAAAAAGTATTTGAAATGCTATGGAGTTATGCTTTTATATATACACATCTTGTTATGTATTTAAAAAAAAGTTCATAAAAAAAAGTTAGAAAGTGTAACTACAAGTAATACTACATGGATTCCCGTTTGTATTTTCTAAAAGCTAGAGCAAGGTGCAAAGGTCAGTGATTCAAAGTAATTATGAAAACCCTTGTCAGACTCGTATGCTGAATGCCTTCTGGTTTTGTGAATGTTCTGAGGGATTTTAGTGGGAGGGTGTGTTTGTGTGGTTAGGTTTGGGGGTCTGGGTTTTTTTTTGGTAGCTATGCAATCCTGCTGAATCTTGGAACTTTTTATTTGTATAATATGGTATGAATCTGCACCTTTCTGAAACCTTTAATAGCAGTTTGAAACCTGTTGCATTTTAGAAAACCTTTCACAAAACTTCAGTAATCATTTTGGTTGTGGTAGCAGGAGTTTACTACTATAGTACTATCACTAGCATCTGTCTGAAATGTCTTTAATTATCTTTTTGTCCACACCTTGAAAGAAAAATAGTGCTTCAGAATATGAAAATGTAAGGTTTACATGTTTTCTTGTTAACCTTTTGTAATATTATTTTGAAATATCTTTAGTACTTCAAAAAAAAAAAAAAAAAAAAACGAAAAATCAAACCAAAAGAAACCCACCCCATATTTTTAGGATAACCCCCTATCTGCAGCTACTAGGAGCGGCAGCTACAAAAGATGACAGAACCCATCAGCTTCTATGAAAAGGTCAAAAAGCAAATTACCCATGTCTCAAAATAGAAAAATATTTCACGTTTTTAAAAATGCTTTGTAAAGATAAGTGGGAGGATAATTGAACAGTTGCTTTTCTTTCACTCTTATGCCTGGAAAGATGTGTTAAGGCAGGAAGTAGTATCTATAGTGCTGTGAATTCAGTTGCTGTTCAGAGACTTCTCTAACTGAAGCAGAATGAAAGGTAGAATGAAAGCTATAACTTCTGTTCTGTTTTTGGCTAAATCTTCTCTTCTTCCTGGCTGAAGAACACACCCGAGTGTCAACAGTCCACTTATTCAGTCTGCGAGAAGCTGGCTCTATAACGTCAGTGATGTGTGTGGTTGGGTTGAAGGACACCCTGGAAGCTGGGGGCCGGTGCAGCGGCTGAGTTGTTAAATCGACCTGATTCCCCAGCCAACTTGGAGGCTGCCTTTTCAGGCTGGGCCGAGATCTTCGCAGAACTAGCTGGGAGGTGTCTAACCCTCACGCATCATCTGCGCCAGGAATTGTTTGGTGTGCTGCATCAGTCACCCCCTTACAGCCTTTGGTGGTGCCTCTGATGGGGGGATTGTTGAGGTGCCCAGGGGTGCTTCTAGGGTTCCTTTATGTTTTATTGCTCTTTGCTTTCCATAGTGAAGATGCTGATTTGCAATTCCCAGCTGGTTGTCTGGCAAAAGCTAAGAGCCAAATGTGACATTCGTGATACTCTTTAGATAAAAAGTAAACAGAAAGCTTAAGAGCAATGTTCTCACTATAGATGTTTTCATATAGAAATAGATTCCTTTACAAGCCTGACTTCTTGGTTTTGTTTGTTTGGGTTGTTTGGTGGTTTTTCTTTTTTTCTTTTTTTTTTTTAATTATAGACTTCTTGTATTTATTATGGAACAGGGCTCTTAAAAATTGAGGGTGGGGTGGGTTGCCAGGACCTGGACTGAGAAAGGAAAGTTTTTCTGCTTTCACTGAGTAGGAAAGCAACATGTGTGGGAGCAGCTTTTCTGGGAAACGAAAGTAGCCGAAGTGCTTTCACTTTCTAGTTCTCTTGTGATAACTAGTGTGATTATGTAAGGGCGGGAAAGTTGCATCGAGTCACAATAAAAGTTTGTGTGTGTTGGGGTTCTTTGCGTTTGGTTTCACGTTTTCTTGTTTTGGTTTGGCTTTTTTTCTTTAGATGAATGTGTTAAAACTTCCCCATCAAAACCCAGTGACTAAGTTACCTGTGTGATGGTCTTTAGTCAGCAGATGGACAGCTGTAATTTGAGAGTATACAGCTTCTCACCAGGGGGCTGTTGTCTCCTGCCTGGGGTAGCAGTGTAGCATCACAATGCAAATAACAAGCCAGACTATTAGGTGAGCAATGTAGCAAAGGCTGTTGTGACAATGTATTTCAAAATGATTTTACGAATTCAGGGTAGACTTCAGTCTTTTTTTTTCCCGTTAGGAAATAAAGACTGCTTCTATTAGCTGATTACGCTTCATCAGTTGGGGTGCTGTTAGAGAAGTCAACAGCTGCCAAGAGTAGAAAATGTTTGACTGGAGGGAATGTTAGTTCAGTGAAACAAATAGCTCTCTGGCAGAAGTCACATGCGAGTTATAAGTGCAATAGGTGGGGTGGTAACTCCTTCCATTCACTCTGGGACTGTGATGTGTGCAAAGTTCTGGTTAATGAGTGGTCAAGTATAATTAATAGGGAAGAGCTAGTACTGTGAATCACAATAGTTAGTTGCATGTAAAACTATGCAGAGTTGAAACTTCTCTGACAAATTCCTTATCTTAGTAATCTAAAGCTGTGAGGCTGGAGTAAAGATGAGGTGGTGAGATGCTTTACTGCTGAACAGGATAGCAGGGGTATGCCTTGCACAATGGTACAGACTCGGGCTTTGTGCCAGGTAAAAGGAAATACTTTTTCCTGTTTCCTTCATCAGGTTGGCAAATGGCATCTCTTGCTGTTTTTTTGTGAACACTCATAACTCTTAATTTGGCAACACAGTGTTCTGAACAGCATGTGTCAGATTTTTTTAATGTTGCGTTAGATTAATGCTGTGCTGAATATAAATGCTGTCATAAATTGTATTGTGCCAACACACCTCAGCCAGACTTGCAGGTAGAATGGAGAGCGGCTGGAGTGTGTGCCATGGGTGAGTACAATCACCATCTAAAATGTTGCTCTCTTACAGCATTAAAATTTGTGCTCTCTCATTGTATTGCAGACTTTAGATCTCTTTATCACTAGATTTCTTTAGCACTTCAAAACTTGCAATACACTAATGAAGGACTCTACAGACCAGTAATGGAAAACTTTCATGACACTTATTTTTGAGTAAGCCTGTCCATACCACCTTTCTGCTCTATGTTATCATCCCAGTTTTCAGAAGTGAGTTACGGGAATGTAAGTCTGTCTTTTTGCTGCAGTGGGTTACACCTCCCTGCCTGGATATTTGGGGCAAGTACACTGGTCTGTGATCTGGAGTGGCAGAGGTGTTGTGCTGCCTTCTGCCGATACCTGCAGGGCTCTATCTTCTGACAGAGGAGTGGTTTTAACATACTGAACTACACAGTAGTTTTCCTGGTGAATGTGCTGCAGAATCCGTGATTTTAGACTTTAACAGGAGTGAGATGTTAAGCAACATTTTGAGTCAATATTATCAAGATTTCCTTGAAGTGCTATGAGGGAAGAATTGGGCCCTAAGATGGGGTAAAGGACAGATTTACACAAAATATCGTGTGTGTGATGCTGTGATAACTTCAGTCGTCTGCGGCAGGCTTTGTGAGTTCTTGTCTATTTAGTTAAGGACTGTTTTTCCATGTATTTAGTAACATCATTAATTCCAAGCATTTGAAAACGATGAAAAATACTTAATCTGTTTACACATAGACTCTTCCAATTTAAGAAGGCACTGATTTTTTTTTTTCTTTTTCCAGTTAGGTTTCATAGCTTTCATTCTTTTGAAAATGTCACTAGCTACATATTTTTGCTTTTCTTTGTCACAGTGGATGAAATTCAGGAGCATGTTGAAAGCCATCAGTATGAGAGTTTTCTGAAACCTGATGTTACCTGATGACGGGACTTTTAACAGAAACAGCACTGTTGTGAGAGGTGACAACACTGAGTGCCCAAAGTTTTAATGTAGCTCTCTGAAGTAGGGATGTTGGAGAGCTGGAATCCAAAGAACATGCAATGTGGAACAGCTTGAAGGCTGGAGTGCAACTAGGTTAACTTCGGAAACACTGCCTGACAGAGATTTTTGTATGTAAGACACTTTTTTTTTTTAATGCTGCAGAAATATTGGTATGCAAATTCTAATGGTTTTTATTCTGGGATGCACAGCTTTGACTTGAAGCTTTTGTTTATAGTAGGTTTCTGGATTATTTTAACTAGTGGATTCTTGCTGGAAAAAAAAAATTATACCCTGCACAACATTTCTCTTAAAATGTTTCTGTTATCAACTAATTGGCAACAGTCAAGCTTACCAAAGTTTAGTTGTCAAGTAAATGCAGACTGTGTTTATAATATCCTTGATTAAAGCTTTTTTTAGCTGTCAGGTGAAAGAATATTTTTCAAGTTTACGGTAAGCAGAAGAATGTAGACAGAATAATGTATTTAATAAAGGCTTTTCAGAGAGGCATTAGTGTGTTCAAGGCATGATCTGTAGCTATTTAAATTTAATTGACCCTTGTATCTTACTTTGGTCTAGGCAGAATGCATGGAAACTAATGCATGTGATAAAATGGCATTATATGCTTCTGTGGCTCCTTCCTAACAATTGACGTGTCATCATTTCACTCATGTTGCACCCCGTAATCCAGAGGGTTCCCTTTAATTAAAACAGGTTGTTCATTTGACAGTAGGGTCTGAGTCTGAGATGTAAAAGTTCTGTGATTCTGAGTTGTGTAGCTATATTTAATGCCATCTCTTGCTTTTGGTAAATAGGAAATGTTAGGCTTGAGTTCATGCATGGTTTCTATGATAGCTGTTCTTCTCACAGCTGTATGAGTTAGATTAATGGTTGGACTTGATGATCTTAAGGGTCTTTTCCAACCTAAATGATTCTATGGCTTCAAGAAAAGCGAGATACCTGTGTTGAAAATTTCTATTATTCTCAAACCAAAAATTACTCTTTCTGAATTTCAATTAAAAAAAATCATTTTGAGAAGTTTAATTCCACTGTGGTTTTATTGGGATTAAGCGAGGAAAAAAGTGCTGTGTGAAAGTTGAAAATAGTATTCATTTACATTCAGGGGTATGCTTTGAGAGTGCTTTAAAGTAAGCAGCTGGAAAAGGCTGGGTATGCACAGGCACGAGACATTCCTCATTCTTTTCGGAAGAGGAGGAGATGGCAAGAACAGACTCCTACTCTACTTTCCTTTTGTGTTCAGTTTCATTTTATTCCTCTGAAAGTTAGCTACTTTGAAAAAGAAATAACTCCTGGGACCACAGCTGTTGGAAATGTACTTTTTTTTTTTTTAACACTTTCCAAATTGCTAAGGTATAAATGGACTGGTTAGAGGACTGAATACTGCGTATTTCATCATAGCCCAGAAATCTTATGTTATGACTGAGGAAGCATTTCTGTATTTTGCAGATTTTAAGTTTTGTGTAGTTTTGGTACAGGATCATGGGAAAATATGAGCGAGACATTTTAAGCTTGTAAATATTTATTTATTTATTGAAAAAAGGCTAAATAGATTTTGGAGAGCTTGCAGAGTTGCATTTTCCTTGTTGGTATTACCTACTTTCCTGTTTGTCAGCTTCTTTTTTTCAAATTCTGCTTGTGTCTCTCATGTAACTTTTCACCTGTTTGAGGACCATGCTCCTTTCATTTAGAGACTTTCCCACCATCGTTTTCCTTTCTTACATTAGAACCTTTTGATTATTTGGTGGTAGTAATTGGGAAGCTTTTTTGATTCAGGCACTTAAGTTTCCAACTTTTTTTTTTTTAATGGGGTAGTAGAATTAAGTCTTCCCTTTCTCTCTGTATTCCTTTACTTGTTTTGAAATTAAAAAATAACCAACATGATATTGGCAACTTTTAAAAGTTCCCTCTAGTCTTGTGTCTGTTTTGTGGGACTTGGTGCTGAAAGCCACAGAACATCTCTTGTGACAACCCTGGCTGGACCGTAATTGTCCCCTCGCCTGAAGCTGACTGGGCTGCTTTTTTGGGTACAGCCTCGCTGGTCTACTGGGTAACCTCTGGAGTTACTGATGGTAAAGATGGATGGATTTTCCCGTCATCACCATTCTGGCTCTTGCTAACTTGGCATGTTGCCTTGAAGCTTTTTCTGGGGCTGATTTAAAGAAGACTGGTAAATGTGCCATCTACGTCCTAGTGCGAACTGGGGGTGTGTGTGCAGTGTACAGGCTCCACTGCGTTGTTACAGACCAGGGAAGGAGTTTGCAGCTGCCTGCTATCCCCAGCAAAGATGCCGAGGACTCTGTTGCTTTGCAGCCTTACTGAGAGAAAAGGGTTGAAAATTTTGCTACTGGAGTTTATTATTTCCATTGTTTAATGGGGACTGTGTTGGCATAATGTTGCTGCTAGGAAGGCAGCACAGAATTGTCATTTTTTGTGGTTTTTTTTTTTTTTTTCTTTCAAAAATGTGAACTCCTTAGAGGAGCCTTTCATCCACTTTTACTGAAGTCAGCCTGTGAGGTTTCAGCTAGGTATGCCATGCTGAAGGATGGCAGAAGGTCACTATTGGTGATATTGGCACTACACCACTGAGACAGGGAAGACTGACAGGGCTGAATTATAACAACTGGTGGTTGTAAACCAAAGTTGTTGTAAGTTTCTTGACCGTGTCCTAACGTATTAAATATAACACGTTCAGCTTTCTGTGGGAGCTGAGGTAAATGTGTTTCAATATAAGGTAATTCAAAGTCCATTAAAAAATAAAAACAAAACCAAAGATCCTCAAGATTGTCTTTTTTCCTTTCTCCTTGAAAGAAAATGGCCTACAAAAGGTCAGTTGCCCTCTGTGGAGTGCACTGCTGAATTTACTATTTCTTCAGTTGTGAGGTAGTAAAACTATACGCTGATCCTCAGTACAAATCTCAACACATCTTTAAATGCTGTGGTGTCTCTGTTTTGTTTGAGCTTCATTTTAATTCTAGCATCATCTGCATCTGTGGAGGTTGTTACCTAAGGGTAACAAATGAAATGAAAGCTGCTTGCTGACCTTCACAGGCCAGCACTCCGCGGTGTTGCAGTGGCTTTTCTGCGGTGACACAGCATGTGCCAGCGGTGACTTGACGCTTGACCCAGCAAAGGCTGTCTTGATGGAGAAGCTGGAACTGCTCTCAGAAACCCGTCACCTTGCAGGCAACCTGTTAAATGCTGCCCTGGATTTTAGGTGGCTTGGTGTTATCTGTAGTCTTCATTCTCTGGCAGAATTCACTTATCTATTTTCCCCTCAAGCTAACTATGTGTGTCTCTTTGCAGGATTTATTTTTAAATGATTAGTAGAGGGCAGGATAAGCTCTTAAGTAATTTTACTGAATGCTGCAAGTAATGGTGCCTGGCTTTTCTGATGGAATTTCCTCTTGTAATGCACTTTGGCTTAGAAGTTGGGGTGGGGTGGTATCCATTAAGGCTGCAGGATGAGCTCACCTCTGGAAGACCTCCCTGCAGTGGGGTGGAGGTTGTCCCCTCCGCTCTTCTTCCCCAGCGCCCTGTGTCTTCTCGTATCACTTCTTGTGGCCTGAGAGGTGGGCAGCAGCAGGCAGTAGTACCCTTGGGCACTGCGTGCTGGCTGGCTGAGCTGTGGGGGACAGCCCCCGGCTTCCCTGCAGGCAGGGGGTGCTGGGGAGCCCTGGGGTCTAGCTGAGCTGCTGGAGGTGGTGTCGGGCTGCCAAGGCTGTTGCTCTCGACACACGGGAGGGCAGGTGTGCCTGGGTGCGTGTACACTCTGATCATAAGGCCTGTTTCTGTAGGAAATCAGGTTAGTATTTTTTTTTTTTTAAATCAGACTAAAATGGAAAAGCCTTTATTGAAAGGCTTTCTGTTAGTTTTTTGTTTTTTTTTTTTTTTNTTTTTTTTTTTTTTTTTTTTTTTTTTTTTTTGCTATTCAGACCAGACAGCTGTGCACTTTGCCCAAATATGTCCCTGTTATTGAATACTGTGGACTCTGTAATAAAGACCTGTCTTAAAAAATGCAGTTTAGCTTTTTATGTAGGATTTCCAAGCTGTATTATTCTGAATTTTGTGTGGAAAAATTGTTTAGTTTGTGAAATATTCTCTGGTATCACTTACCTGGGGCAGATAGTGGGGTTGTTTGAGATGAGGTGGGATTTTTGATACATATAGAATCATAGAATGATTTAGGTTGGAAAGGACCTTAAAGATCATCTAGTTCTAATCCCCTGGCCATGGGTGGGGATACCTCCCACTAGACCAGGATGCTCAAAGCCCCATCCAGCCTGACCTTGAATGCTCTAGGGTTGGGGCATCCACAGCTTCCCTGGACAACCTGTTCCAGTGTCTCACTACCCTTATATTGAAAAATTTCTTCCCAGCATCTATTCTAAATCTCCAGTTTGAAGCCATTCCCCCTCATCCTATCACTACATGCCCTTATAAAAAGTCCTTCCCCAGCTCTCCTGTTTGTCCCATTTAGGTACTGGAAGGCCACAATAAGGTCTCCTTGGAGCCTTCTCTCTCCAGGCTGAACAACCCCAACTCTCTCAGCCTGACCTCATAGGAGAGGTGCTCCAGCCCTCTGGTCATCTTTGTGGCCCTCCTCTGGACCTGCTCTAACAGGTCCATGTCCTTCTTGTGCTGAGTGTCCTTCTTGTGCTGTTAAGAGTTGCAGTAAGTGAGATCTTTCTGGATGTGTGAACACCTAAACCAGGGAACGGAGAGCAGAGTACGTGGTTTCAGCCTGTGCAGGAGTGGTCCTGGATGTTTGTGTTCACTTGAGTGGTGTGCAGCTTTGACCACTGAAGCAGACCAGGAGCATCAGATCCCTACAAGTGCGCAGTTGTTGGATGAATTTCATATTCACTTCTTGTTGGAGTAACTTTTCTGTGATAGTGTCCAAGTAGGACGAGGACTGCGGGAGGCTTTCTTCTTCTCAGTTACTCTCACTTGATAAAAATAGGTTTAAAATAAAGACAGAGAAACAATTGAATCTCATAAGGCTAAGGCTGCTGCTCCACAACAGTTTAATCTAGTGGGAATAAGCACAACCTTGGTCTTGTCCTTGCCCTTGCCCCACCCCTGACTCTTGCTAAGTCAGCAGGAATTTAATTAAAAGCGAAGAGCAGCTTTCTGATGGTTTATTGAGAGCCTGGGCTGGCTTGCTGGAGGTTCAGGCAAGTGGCAGTGCTGGCTCAAAGGGGGGAGTGGCTTGTGGCCAGAGTGGTTGGCATCTGGCAACAGCAGCCTAGACTGGCTGGCACTGACAGGAGCTACAGCCTGGGGAGGACAGCTAACTTGTCAGAAATGGCTTGTGGTCTGACGACCCCTTTATACTTTATTGTTTGCAAGTATTGCAGAGACTGGGATCCTGCCGATATAAGGGCACTTGCAGCTTCCCAAGTTGGTTGGTTTGTTCCTAGAGCTGTTGTCCTTGTAATAGCAGAGCAAGAAGAATGAATGACCTACCTCGATGTTGTTTTCTTGGGAGCTCTTCTGTATTGTGCAGAGCAGGGTGAGATTATCGTGATGGCTAGTTGAAAAGAAAAAAAAAAAAAACCCAAAAAAACCCCAACAAACCCAAACATAAAAAAGCTAAACTCTTGAATGGGCTAGTGGGACTGCCCTCTCCAGTTGAGAGGCAGGTCTAAGCCTTTCACTGAGAGATAAATGGGTGATGAAAGGACTGTGAAGAGCCTAAAACATGAGCCAGAATAGCTTGTGTTTGGTGTGGTGAGTTAAACTGATTGGGATGCAAAAGAAGAGATCTCAAAGCTGAAAATGTGGGTCTTTGTAACATTGGTTTAGACCTTGGGAAGACAAGTTTTCGTGAATTGTTTAAAAGACTTTCAGAAAGACATTTTTTCATAGCTGCTACAGTAAAATTTTGATACCCTAGACTCTCTTTCCTGTGAGGAGAAAGCCTGTGTCTTGGTGATACTACCTGGGGCAGGCACTGTAAAATTCAGTGTTCAGGCATGATGGTGAAAGTCTATGGACAGAAGAAAAAAAAAATGAAGAAGGAAACTTTTACAACAGAAAGTAGTAAGGGGTGATTGGAAAACAGGTGTGTATATTTATATACACAGTTAGCTGTATTTCTGTCATCCTTCAGCCTCCGTCTCCTTTCTATCTGTATAACGTCACCTATCATTGAGCCCAGTGGTTTAGTTTGCTGTGGCTTGTGCATGCTGTTGGCAGCTCCCTTGATGCTGGGGTCCGAATGTGTTGTGGTGGGACTGGGATGTGAACAGAGGCTGGAGCATGGTGCTGGGATGTGGCACTGCCCAGTTGTTTGTGGGTGGGCTCTTGGAGGAATCCTTCTGAATTTTATATGTAGTTTACAGATAATCTGTGCTGGTGCTTTGAAGGACCCCCTGGATGCCACCAAGAACTCTAATCACCCATCTGATTTGGATCAGAGCAGAGATATTTCTACTAATTACTGTCACAGTTATTGGAGTGTGTAACAACCAAAAGTGATTTTTTGTAAAGCAAACTTTCCTGTGGCCATTCCAGTGGATACAATCAGAAGTTTAACTTGCATCTAGTTAAATGAAACTAAAGATGTCATTGGTTTTACAGTAGTTAATTCATTTTTAGAGCTGTTGTCATTACTATCAGTAGGCTCTCTATTGTGCTGAGTAGTGCGTAAGAAATCATAATGGTGGTTTAAAACACGCAGACCTCAAAACTCCCAAGTTTTGCATTTCTGGCACCTTTTATGTTCTCAGTAAGTACTAAGGCTGCTATCCTTTCTTGATTATTAGCCTTTCACTGAAACTTGTTTTGGAATAGTTATCAATAAGAGCTGGAGACGTGGAACTAAGCAGTTCTTCGCATGCTTCTTCACTCAAACAATAACGTTCATAAATCAATTTATAGACTTAATTTTAGGACAGAACTTCAGTTATGTTTCTGTTTGTTCCTCTTTTGGTTTAGAGAATTGGTTTTAAGCCATGTTGCTTTGATGGAAATGATTTGTTTGAGTCAGTTCACACTTGTATTGTGGTAGATCACACCATTTATTATCGCGTTCTTTTAAGTTGGTTTAAATGGTTTTGCTTCCTTCCTAGTGTTTACTCTTGCTTTGTCTTTATAATGACTACTCTTGTTGCCTTCAGCCACTGTGGTGTTCTTTGTTGTTGTTTTTGTTTTGTTTCTTTTTCACTGGGGAAAACTGAATCTCTTGGTAATGTAAGATGAGCATGACTAGTTGTAATCCAGGCAATAGACCTGCAGGGGTATCCAGTTGGAGTCCAGGACTGAGTTTCAGTACTTCTGTGGCCTGAGGGGAAAATGTGACAAAATCCACTAAAGATGTTCAAGGAAGCATGTTTCTCTTGCTTTCTGAATGTTCTCCATGTTATCGTATGTATGTTCTCAGCAGTGTCTCTTCCAACTGCATTATTACTCCAATGTGTCTAGGAAGACCAATATAGTAATAAGGTGATGCTTCCCCCCATGCTTTTCACTTGTCATCTCTGAGCTGTGTAAGAAATCTGGTTCTCATTCCTTCCCTGTGCTGTCTGCGGGAAGGTGGAAGAAAACGTGTGAAGCCACTTCTCCTGCCTATGGATGGAATAGTTGAGGAGGTCATGGACTTTCCCTCTGTGAACTGACAGGGCTTCCTGCTCATTGCAAGAACATTTCCCATGCAGGTGATGATTTGGCTCCCATTCAACTTCTGTTTTTTTTTTTTTTTAAATGCGTATAACTATCTGAGGTGGGTTTGCCTTATATTTAGTGTCAGTAAATACAAACCAAACTTCTCAAGCCTCCCTTTAAAATCTCTTTTCAAAAAGTTTAAATATTAGCTTGAATTGAAATAAATGTTATGTCTTGAGAATAAATGAGACTTTTTTTGGGGGGGGGGAAGGGAGGGCATACATATGAGGCTCACAATAGTGAGTGTTTACATGAATGCATGCTCTTGTGTTGTGTAGAATCCTTAATATCAAGTCTTGAAATTCATTGAGAAGTTGCTTGTTAAAGCATTTTCAACTAACGTAGTACAGCATTGTTCTTGGAAACCATGGAGATGTGGCGAGAGTATTCTGAGTGTTGTCTTATGATGAATATAGGTTATATAAAGCTATGGTTAAGTAAGATCCTTTAATTTTTCAGGGAGGACTGTATGCACCTAAGTAATGCACTCAAGCCTTTTCCCCATGAAACTTTAAATAAAAGTTAACTGCCATGCAGTGTTTTGTTTCCTTGAAGTAAGTTTGCTCTCAGTCCAGTTGCAGGTGGGTAGTTACCCACTTTGCACAAGCTGCTGTTATAACTGGCAGGTTCTGGCAGTACGCGCACAGCGGTCCCGGACTGAAAATCTGCAGTCTCTGTGCATGTCCTTTGCTCTCCACAGGTGATTCTGTCCAAGCCAAAGCTGAGATGCATTTTGCATTTGTGTGTGTATAAAAACATCTTTACCTACTTTCTTAATGGATGCAATGTCATGGAAGAGGTTTCTCATTTCAGGACTGAACAAAAGGAAACCCAGTTAGTAGATGCCAGGCAAGGCAACCGAATTCCACTGTGCTTTAGGAAGGTACTGTAAGAATGAATACCTTAAAGCCCATGTGGAGATTTAACTTGGTCTTTGCTCTAGCAAAATACCCACTTCTTAATGTACATATTTATATGTATGTTTATTCTACACATACCTAGAAAAATCTTGAGGACAGAGGTGGTGAGAGCAAAGACATGTAACAAAGCCTTCTGGAGCTGACTGTGTGTTTTCTCTGTGTTTCAACTTAGTATCTTCATGGAAGGAGTTAGTTTTTATTTGCCTATTTGGAACTTGACCAACAGCTTATTTAGAAGATGGTTAATGTGTTGCTGGAAGCCATAATGCTCAGCAGTGTGTGTGGGTCTTTTAACTGTTCCTGGGAGATATGATTAATGTGGCAGAAAATAACATTCACAGTAGTAATTGAGGGTCTTTAGTATATTTGTTCTCTGTGCACTTCCTATTTTTTGTTTATTCGTTTGTAGCAGAAACTGAAAGCCTTTTTAGAGAGGATTACATTTCTCTAATCTCTCAGTATTCTTCTCATTACAGCAACAGTATGTATGTAACATTACAGTATGAGGAAACTAGCTTATTAGCTACTTGTCTGCAAACAGTATCATTAGCAGGTCCTCAGCATCTCAGGTTACATTAGAATTGTCTTTAATATTAAATATCTTGTGCAATGTCATTCAGGTTTTCCTCTAACACATTGCTCTTACAAATCGGTGTTGCACTGGAAAGTAAAGTAAGTGGGTTTTGTTT
>VZSZ01010259.1:1705375-1716411 GCA_013398815.1 Ibidorhyncha struthersii | reverse complement strand
TTTAATACAGGTATTCATCTTGAAGGAAGGGATTCCCATAGTTCATTTCCATTATGTACTGTTTAAATGAACATTGCAGTGAGGCAGTAGGCCCTGTTTTCTCCTGGTAATGGTTGGACCATCTCATTTACAACTAAACATACGACTATTTCTGTGCTTGGAAACTGAGGAGGGTTGTTTTATCTTCTCAGTTTGAAAGTGCTTGTGTTGCATATACAAACATTTGGATATTGCCATGAAGAAAGCCAAAGCTTACATGTTACTCCTTCAGAAGCTACAGAGATGAGAAAATAAAACAGATCAAAAGGTGGCTAATTTTTTCCCCCAAATTTATCTGAAGTCTAATTCAGAATTAGTCAACTTACGAGATTTACCCTGTCCAAAAAAGCATTTGTGCAATTTAGCTTTTTGCTCTGATTTTGATAAGTTATCAGAGTTTACCGTACTGTTGTGGAACTAATTTGGGCACAGTATCTCCCTAAGCAGATAATAGCGTAGGTCCTTTTCCACTTCACTAGTGCTGGCACAGCTACTGAATATGCTATTGTGTGAGGTTATAAACCAGATAATCTTAATTGGGCATTTCCTGAGAGGAAGGGAGGGATGGCTGAAAAAGGAAAGAATTGGAAATAAGGGCATGCATTCCTAATATACAAATTTGGCTTCCATCCAGGAAAAAGGAAGAATTTCCTGTTAGTTAAAATCTTCCAAGAGCTGAAAGCCTGGAGATACATACTGCATACCTCGAGGAGCCAGAGGAAGGGGGAAGGCTGGGAACAGCTCATACACGAAAGCCCTGGGGAACCGATTGCTGTGTGATGTGGTGGGACTGAGGGGTGTGAGCAGCTGGATCTCAGGGCAGCTATAGCACCAGCAGACAATCTCCTTTGCCCAGCCAGGGATTTGGGTTGCCCTGCAGCACTTGCACCAGCAGAGTCTGGTGTTGTAGACCAGAGCCTTTTTAGAGTTGTCAAATGCAATTCAAACTACATGGATTGTGCATGTATATGTGTTATATATATATATATATATATATCTGCGTGCATGTATAACATACTGCGTTTGGGTGGTGCATGTACACTGCAGATAAGCGTGGAGTATTGACTCACTAAACTGGAGGATCTGTGCTATAGATAAACTATGGAATCTGTCATGTAAATTTGAGGAAAGGGTGGTAAACAGAAGTGGGTACAGGCAAATAAGTGCTGAAAGAACTGAGGTGGGTTTCTTTGCACCAGTAGTTGCACCTGCTTCGTTGAAATAATCTCTTTTGGATCTGCATTTGAAGAGAGAGGTTGCTTATTAAATTGAATTAAAGTGCACTGAGTTCAGAATTTGAGCCTCTACTAATGGAAGGTTGAAAAAAAAAAAAAAGGAATCGGAGAAGAGCTGTGTTGAAGAAAAGAAACAACTTGTTTATGTTAGGACTGCTAGTGGTGTTCTGAATTTCCCTTGCTGGCCTGATTTAATTAACATATATTAGTTTAGATGCTTCAGACATTTGTAAATACTTGTAGGCCGCCTTCTTCATTTTTTAGCTTTGCTTTAGTGTAGTGTGAGCTCTTCTGGATATTTTTGGTAAGCCTTTGAGTGAATTATGATCATAATTGTTTAGAATATCTACATTAGTGTTTGTGGACATTTGAGTGTCTATACGCTACGATCACTTCAACTCAAGATAGCCCAAGCTCCAGGAAGAGTAAAGCTCCTAGGGTAGATGTAATCGGGCAGAGCATTAATAGGAGTACAGAGGTTGGCTTGTTTTGTGTGTAGAAGACTGTCCTACATATTCTGTTAAATATCAGTTACAATACAGAAGAGACTTAACTGTCTCCTGGGTGCACTAGAACTTGATCTCAACTTCAGTCATGGGTAATAGTAAAATAAAATCTTTTCAAGATCATCCTATATGCCACAATTACTAAAGTAATATAATTCAAAACAAATAAGCTGCACCCGTTTTGACTTTGGTGGTCTACTGCGGATGCACTGAGTTAAAGTTACATCAAGAATAAAGTAATCTCAGCTTTCTGAACAAAAGTACAATTGTGTTTCTTAAACTTCTTAAGTGAAAAGAAAAACAAAAAGAAAATTTGATCTCGCCCTTTGATTAATGAATGAGGAAGGGGTTTGGTGGTAGCTGCCTGCACTGTCATTTGTAATGAAAAGAAACGATTACCTGTATTAATACAGTTTTGTGGGAGATATGTTGTTAATGTACCATTATTCTCCTTTACTGTTAAACATGCAGCTGCAGGAAAGAACTGCACCATGTTTACAGTGTACAGATATGTCAGATTTGAGAGGATGAGGGGAGAATGGTGAATGCATGGAAGAGAAGGCCACCAGTGGAATGATGTGTCAAGGAGGTTTTAGCCACCTTATGCAGTTTCAGAATTGTTTCTGAAGACCTATTAGTCTGTTAGCAGGTAGTAAGAGACCACATTGATCAGGTAGAAACAACTTAAATTTTACTTTTTTTGTTGCTTTGTTTTTGTCTTTTTCCTCCTTCTAGGAAGTGAAGTATATTGTCATTCTTTAATGTCTCTGTGATTTGAAATGATTCAGTTAGAGATTAATGGCAGCTTGTTCACATTTACCTGAAAAGCCAGTAATGTCTAAATCACGTGTTTATGACCCCAAAGCAGTTTAGGTCCATTTGAGGTATTCAGGATAACTGTTGATTTTCCTCTTAATTTCTGATGCTTGTAACTAGGATACTTATGGATTCTCTGTGTTGTTCACTTAATTACCAGTTAGAAATTTTGGAGCTGAATGCCTTAAACTCTTGGCATTAAAAAAGTATATTTAGGTATTTAAATCATCTCTTGATGAGAAAGGAGCATCTCTGGATCTGGTTCTGATCTGTTAAATGTGTATGTCCTTGGGAAGGTGTCCTCAAACTGCAGCTTTACACCGGAATACTGAAATCTGGATATAAACTACAGATGTCTAGGTTTACAAGTCACAGCTGTGCTCATAAATAAACAGCCAATATTTTGAACTGCAAAGAGATTGTTTGTTGGTAAACTGTCTCTTCTGTCTTTTCACAATCTCTGTGAACAATGAATATCCTCTAGTCAGCCTTTCCAAGTGTTGTATATATCAGGGAAGATACAGAAATGTGGTATAACTTGTTATAACAATTTATAGTAAAACTATTTTCCATTTTATTAACCACCGTGTTGGTAGCAAATACAAAAAGAAATCCATTTTGCTGCCATGCACTGCCCTTGAATTGCTCCTGCCAGTGTTAATGCTGTTGTAATTACTTTTCCCAAATACTCTATTTCTCCTCTTTGCTTCTTGCCAGACGAAGGGGCAGGAAAGCAACTTTATAGGGGAAACAAATCCTGCCTTTGTACAG
The DNA here is from genome assembly GCA_013398815.1 of Ibidorhyncha struthersii. Classification (NCBI taxonomy): domain Eukaryota; kingdom Metazoa; phylum Chordata; class Aves; order Charadriiformes; family Charadriidae; genus Ibidorhyncha; species Ibidorhyncha struthersii. The sequence goes on along the minus strand of VZSZ01010259.1, from coordinate 1,713,044 downwards.
TGCTATGAAATGCACAGAGTAAACAAATGAGAGGGTGAGGGATGGCGATAGAGTGGGAGTTTGTTTTCCTGCATCACTTCACTTTTCTTGTGCCAATAGCAGGGATTTTTAAAAAGAAAAGGGGGGCGGGGAAAGGCAAATTGGATTGTTAGCAGTGTCCCTTAGGATCATAAATGACAGGAAGATTGTGTATGTAATTCATAAACTTCCTGAACTATACGCCTTCTATTTCAACTTATTAGGGCATGAAGTGGTGCCTGCCAGGTTAATTTCACACTGGGGAATTCAGCATTCATGCAGCTCTTAATTTCCTCCTCTATACAGAGCTGTGATAAGGAAAGAATAAGGGTATTTGAATATTTGATTCCAAATAATTCATTTTAAAGAAAAGTATTTTAGAAGTAGCTGCACGACAATCGTAGTTTTTTTTTTAAATTGAATTTGGAAAGTAACATGAGAATGTTTATTTGTCTCTGCTAGGAAATATATTTTTTTGTCTAGCAAACAAACCCTGTACTTCACAAAGTCTTCTCTTTTATAGATGAAATTGTTTTAAGTTCAGGATGTGGTGGGCAAACAACAAAAAAGAAAAACCACTTGCAAATACCACCAAGCTTTTTCTCCTTTTCCCATCTGCCAAAGGAAGAATGGAATTTGTTAGTATGGAACAATGGTCAGTCCTCTGTATTTTCGTGGTTTTAATGGTTAAGATGGTTTTAATGGTTAACTGGAGTTCAAGGATTGTTCCAGCCTAGTGCCTGCTTCTTGCTTCTGTGGTGTGATATCCAGACATGAGCAGAGGGAATCATCTGTTGGCTCTAAGCAGGAGTGGGACCAGATTTTTATTAAAAAAAAAAAAAGCCTCAGTATTCATATGAATTGAATATTTAAGACACATAGAATGTCTTATTCTTTTCTAACTCCAGTCTTACTTGAAACTTAGTCATGGACTGTTGTGATTTGGGAGAGCTGGATTCAACTCGTCTGGGAAGGCAGTTAAGATGGATTCCTAAGGTTTTGCTTTAGTCTTGAGAAACTGTTTTGTGTGGATATTTTTAATAATATTTTTCATAAAACATGAATGATCAGTAAAGATTCATCTCTTAGTTTTGAGTTTGGAATGGGTAGAAATTGTGTATATTAAGGAAACAGTGGGATTGAGAATAATTGGGAGTCGCATAAATTGGTTTTGATGGGAGTTCAGTCAACTATTTCCCCTGCTGCCTTTGAAGACCAAGCTATGGAGTTTTATTTGTTTAGGAGGGCCAGCTGTGGTTTTACATAGGCTCCTTAAAGCCATCTTGCATAAGTTCACCTGTCATCAATTTTTTTTTGTTTAAAAAAACCCCGAACAACAAACACCAAAAAAACCCCACCAAAACCAACCAAACAAAAAACATTACATCTGGGAATTAAGTGCCTAAGCTGCAGAAACTTAGACAAAGTTGAATAATGAAGGCTCTACCCCTTTGTGGTGCATAAAGCTTATGTGGAGATACTTTTAATGTTTGTAGAGAAGCATACTCTTGTAAGTAACTAGTTCTGCTGTTGTTTGGTTCTTATCTTATTTCAATGATCTGTTTTTCTTTTTAGCACCAGCAAACATTTTTAAATCAGCTGAGGGAGATCACTGGTATCAATGACATCCAGGTACTACAACAGGCACTGAAGGTAAGATGGATGTGTCTGACTTGTAGCTGAACATCTTGTCATTAACTGTCTGTGAAAGCCATAAACCCTACCCTTTCTTACTCTCGTCTTCCCTTCCATTCCCAGCTTAAATATTCTTTAGATCTGTTTCAAGAAAAAACAGCTTATTCACTTTAGAAGGAATCTTGATCTGTTTTGGTACTGACACAAAAATTAGTTTGGTGTTCAAAAATGAGAAGACAGGAAGGGTATGACTTGCCTGTAACCTTTGGCTAAATTGTTCGGAGGTACCTTGGTGCTAGTACGGCTGGTCAGCTCCTGATGAGTTAAGCGTTGTTTTCCTTGACAAGGTGTAGTTAAGTTTTCTATCATGGACAAGCCCTGCTCAGTATGTAGAATGAAGAATTCTCCTTGAACTTGCCACCCTTTGCTAATTTGCTGTTGTTTCACTTTTTTTTCTCAACCACTGTAAATTCTTCCACATCACAGGAGAGTTCTTTGGTGCAAGTAAAGAATGGCAGGTTTCTCTGCATCCTATTTCCCCCCAAAAATATATATAAAAAAAATAAATCCCTTGTCTCCCTCAAGCAGAGCTTTTTAGCCATTTATATGTGGTAAATGAGGTTTTAGTGGATTTAAATCACGTATCTGTTGCTTCAGATTCAGCATGTCGTGTACACAACTACCCCTCAAAAGCCAGCATTTCTTGCCTTAAAAATGAAATGGTAGATTTTCAGAAGGATTCAGCTGACTGCTGTTGAAGTCTGTGTGTGCTGATTATGCTTATTGAGGGGTTTACCTATGCTGAGACCTTTACTTTTTTCTGTAATAAGTGGAGTTATACCAAAGTAAATTCTTATAAGGTGTTCTGTCTTTGTTTTGGTTAAAAATAGTGAAGTATGTAGAGTATATCAAGCTTGGAAACTTTCTTTTCTAATCGATACTTCACCTGAAAATATAATGTGTCATTAATCTTATAAGTTGCTTATAATGTTGTCCTTTGCTGTTAAGAAAAATAAAGATAAAGGGTGGGGGGACTCTCACTTCCTGTTTTTGTTGATGCTTAAAGGACAGCAATGGTAATCTGGAGTTGGCTGTGGCTTTCCTCACTGCGAAGAACGCCAAGGTTCCCCAGCTAGAGGAGGCAACTTACTATCAAACAGCCCTTCCTGGGAATGACCGATATATCAGCGTGGGCAGCCAAGCAGACACCAGTAGGTATTTTTTATTTTTGTAAGTTTTGTTTAAAGGCAAGGAAGCTAGAAACTTGCCTGTGAGATGACTGTTTATATGCTGATAATTCTTACTTAACAATTTTTAGATTACTATGTATTTTTTCTTCCCTTATTTCAGTGTATCTTTTTATTTATTTGCACTATCCCTAATAGTTAGTTACATGTACGTATGGTACTGATCAGAAGGTGATTAAGTGATTTTTCAAACTTTTTTTTTCCTCCCTATTATAGAATTTATTTTGGGGTCATGCAGTAAATAGTTAAAGGCAAAAGCTGGGTACTCTTAAGCCAAAATAAAAAAAAAAATTGGAGAAGAGTCTGTGAATGTCTGTTTTAACCATATTAAGCTTTAGCATATTAAGAGTAGCTTCTCCCTGATGGGGATGACATTCCCAAAGGAAGAAGTGAGAGGTTAAGCGTGCGTTTTGTAGTGAAAGAGTAGGTACCTTGTATGTGAAATTAACATTAAATATACTTAACTTTAAACAGTTTTATTTAGTTGATACAGGAGGTCCCACAACCTCTGTTTCTCTGAGTCTTGCAGGTTCCATTCCTTTGCTTAAGTGCATAGTTATTTTTTGGGGGGAAGGGAGGGAAGAAATACTAAAACTTTACAAAATGTTGATGAGGAAACTATTGACAAGAAAAATTTTGCTTTCTTGTGGTCCTGCATGTTAAATGTGTTCTGCAAGTAAATATGGAAAATAACATGAAAGAAGAAGTCAAAGAAAGTTTTATAGTGGCATTGCTTTCTGTAAAATCTTTGATGCTGTATTTAGATTCAGTCATTCCAGACATAGTTGTACAATATTTAAATTGTATATTAATCCTTTGACCATATAGGTAGTACACCTATGTAACTCTTATTGAATGAGTAGAATTATTTAGCTTCACCCACAGTAGAATTTTTTCCCTTTCATTTCACTAATACTGGGTTGACTACAGTGGCACCATTGTAAAGTAGTTTACATCTCCTTGTCAGTTGTACAGTTGTCTTTCTTTTTGTCTCTGGCACCTTAACATAAACTTTTTTTTAAAAAAACCCTTTTTTTTTAATTAGCGATGAGTTTATTCTTGACATCTTAGATCTGAAAACTGCATTTTAATCCTTGGTATTACTAGGAACCCCATATAAAATGTTCTGAGTGCATTATAGGTAGTTGTAATAGCCCTCCACTAAGTTGTGGGGGATGATTTGGGTTTGGGTTTTTTTTTGGTGCTTTTCTCTTTTTTGCCTTTTTCTTCTTCCCCTCCTTTGGAAAGAAAATGCACACAAAACCCCACATGTATCTAATTTTCAAGGTCAGAAAACTCACATTGAGGAAATAGTCTCTATTTTCGAGAAACTTACCGCTGTTGTCATAGCCTCTGGTACTGAAGATCTACTATGGCAGTGGAATAGTAAGCTGGATTCTCTCACAGTCTGTTTTTAATTAGATTTATTAGCAATCCCATTAATAGAAGTGTTTAGTTCTGCTGTTACTTACTGTACTGTGCAAGTTTAGTGAAGATATGAGGAGATGAGGGATATAAGAGAGGGAAGAGTCAAGCCTGCGGCGTCTACATTACCCATGACTGATGGTCAAACTGAAAAGAGTAACTCTTGAGTTGCGTGTTGTAAGATGAATTTCAGGATTCTCTTCTGGAGGGCTGAAGGCAGACCCAGATTCCTTACAGTTATATAGACCTACAAGTCAGTAATGAAGAAATGCCAACTGCTNTTTTTTTTTTCATCTTTAGTGTCTGGTCAGGTCCTCACTGGCAACAAAGATGAGAGCCCTTTTGCCAGCCTTTGTTGTTTTATTTAGACTGAAAACATGTTTTAGATAAAGACATCTTGGCCAGCTTTTCTTCATGTTGAAGGACTCATGGGTCAAGAACTAAACACCCACAGCAGAACAAAAGTCTAAACTAATCTCTGATCGTAGACCCCCCCCACCCATTTGTAGAGATCTACTGAAAGCTTCTTGCAGAAGCCTGTGGTTCTTTTTGTTGGGATCTGTTTGTCTAATTATTTTGATTATGAATTTAAAAAATGCAGTACACTTTAAATGGATGAGGTTCAGGGCCCTGCATTGGTATGTAAGGGAGTATGGTGAAAGACAGCGGATGACTTAGGAGAAGGGAATGGATGGGTGGGCATCGATGGAAAACATATTCCTCAATGATAACTCCAACCATCAACACTCCCTTCAAAGAATGCTATTAGCGCTTCTCAGTAACTATGCTGAGTTGCTGACAGTATCTTGCCTTTAAAATTTGACTCCCTTTTGCTATCCCACGTAGGTATAATTACATGAAGATAATTATAACTCACCCTTACTGTTTAACTACCTCTGTGCATTTGGAGCTTACGATGTTATGAGTCACCGAGCTTTGCGGTCCCACCAAGTTAAGTCATCCAAACTAGGGATGAGAGGGAGTTACAGTTAAATGTCAGAACTGTCTTTTATGCTGCAGAAAACCTCCAGATGCTTTTGAATGTATGCCTTGCATAAGGGTATATCAAATGTATTCTGTGAGCTTGACTGACTGTGTTTCTTTGAAATGGTTACTTAGTCAAAAGGTAAAATAAAAATGTATATAACAGGACATCATACCTTAACAATCAGTGGTTATCCTGGATTGTGCAGTGGCTCTTCCAAAAGTGACACTGGTCATTCAGCTGTTTGAGAGTTGCATTCTGTATGTTAGGAGGTATAACTTATGTTAGGAGGTTTCTCTTATTAGTAAATGCAACATTTCAGCAGCTACAAAAATATTAATGAGTTTGCATAAAATTTACTCCATCTTTAAAAGCAAAAGCTGATTTACACAATTGGTGTTAATCATGATGCTTGTCTTTTTCTTATTAAAAATGGTATGTGCAAGCACCTGCAAGTATAGCTTTTTCAGGTCAGGAGTGATGCATGCTTTATCTGATTGCTTTGCAAAGGGTTTTTTCCTTCCCTTCATGCAATCTGTTATTGAGCAGAAAGTGCTTTTAAGTATTAGGGTTGCAATGTACAAGTGAACACCTTTTAATCTAAGATCACTTTCATGTTCTGCTTAGTAGCATAAATCCTAGGGACTGCACTTAAAGCAAAACAAAAGAAGTTGTTTAGTAGTACTTTCCGAGACTTTCACTTTATTGACTTCTTTAGAAACCTTTTGAAGTTATTCAGTATATTTTCATCTATGGCTGCACAACAGAACCGTTGTATTGCTAAGCATGTATCCATTTCCTTATTATTTGAGAAACTTGCAGAACCCAGGGTTAAAGGAAGCAGCAGAGTGAAGACATGTATTCTAGAAGTTGTATTGTCTTAAAATGAAAGAGCTGTCAAGACAAATTCTCTCCCTCCCTTCTTTTGAAAACTCAAAATTCTTTTTCACAAAACCTGAATGATTAGTCTGTGCAATTGTACGTTCCACAGCTGAAACAAAAGATTTCAAGCCCTTTTATAAGGACATAGTACAATGTAACTATAAAATGCCACACACACCAGCTTGAGCGTTGTAGACTTAATTGTTTCTGGGGATCTGGCTTTTTATATCTTCCTGTTCCTAGAGTTTGAGCCTTTGCATTGGCTTCAAAAGTAATTCAGTCACTCCTTTCCAATGAGGTAGACTTGACTGCACCTAAATCCTCCCTAAGTGATGTTTATGTATCATTTCTCAAAGACTCTGAAAAGTTTATGGAATAATTTTGCTTCACTGTCCTTACTTTTAGACTCCTAATGTCTTGCCTAAATCCCTCTTGCTTCAGGTTAAGTCCTCTTATTCTTTGTCTTATGCCCTGTGGAGATTATAGTACACTTCATTCCTTTTCTCTCAGATGAAGCTTTGTATGCTTGAAGACAGTGGATCATAATGTCCCCACAGACTTTACTGGGATCTAAACTAAACAGCCCAAATTCTTTCCAAGTCTTTGGATGCATTTCCTATGCCTATTGTCAATTTTTTTTTCCTCTCTCTCCTAGACCTTCTTAATGGTTCTGGCTTTTTTGTGATCTGTGACACTCAAAACAATAACCAAGAATTCATCTGGGTTCTTATAGGTGAATCTCTATAAGTGTCCATGTAGTACTCTGACAATATACTTCAGTGTAACACTTCATATTTTCTTCAACGCTGCAATGATGTGAATTGCAGGTTGAACATGAATCAGCTGTAGTTCCTAAGATCCCTCTTGGCAGAAGTCCTAGTAAGTCCTCATTCTATAACCATGCATTTTATTGTATCTGTGAGTAGTTTGACACTAGTTTCTTCTGTCAGGTTATCTAACTCGAATATCGCTATGTGTCTTCATGACATTTCCTTCTGTTTCAGGGATTATTTGTGTCATCTCCATCCAGGTTCCTGGGAGCGTCTCCAGTTTGGTATGGCAGGGTCCCTGCTTCAAAATGTCATGAGTCTTGTACATTGAGGTCCTCCTTTTGTCTTGCAGATGCGCTTGTTCCTTTGTTCCATGACTACCTCTCTCCTTCCCATCCCTGTCAATGTGAGAATTGTCACTTTAAGATGTTACTATCCTAGAACAGTGTAAATGCAGCTGAGATGAGGAAGTTCCTATGAGACAGTAGTGGCTAACCTTTCCTAGCTCTTTCATCAATAGAGCAGTTTGGGTTGGCTAAGCAGCTGCTGGGATGCTGTGTATTCTTTCCTCATCTAGTTTTAACCAAAATTGGCATATACAGTCAATTGAATTCCTTTAAATTTTCACATAGGAGCCCAAGGCCATCATGACATTTAACATCACAGAATAGATAGTAGAATATAGGGTCTTCCTTAGCTCTGCTTGT
>VZSZ01010259.1:1660267-1705308 GCA_013398815.1 Ibidorhyncha struthersii | reverse complement strand
TTACTTTTCTCTTTATATTGTTGGTGTGTTGAAATCGGAGTCTTGCTGCTGGATTTCCATACTTGGCATCTGTCCATTGAACCCATCAGGCCTGCCCCTTCATTTTCTTCTCCCTGTGCCAGGGGTTGCATCACTTTAGTTGCTTATTGCCTGTCCCTGCGTTCAATTGCTACTTCAGACCTGTCCCTCGTGCTGAGTTTCCCAGCCTACTTAAGTTTGAAGTTCCTACTGTCTGCCTCCTCCTGGTATAAGTAACAAGTCAATAAAACAGTAATTATTTTAATGACCTAGGCAATTGCCAAGTAAGAACCATTTATTTAAATTATGATAGAAACTTCCTAAGTAAACAGATTGATAAGAAGTTGTTTTCAAAAAGAAGATATTTGGGGATAGATAGATATACTGTGTGTATCTACTATATAGATATATGTATATCTATATACTATATAGATAATGTATAGTATATATACTATACATTGTCTATATACTATACATTGTCTATATACTATACATTGTCTATATACTATACATTGTCTATATACTATACATTGTCTATATACTATACATTAGTATATTTGCAAATTTTAATACGCAATGCAAAATTGCTTTGTAGAATTACAAACTCTGTCAAACTCTCTGGATCTTATGTACCAGAAGCACGCATTATTATATAATAATGCTGTAAACCAAAATTACATTTCTTGATTAACTCTGCATTTTAATTTATTGAATAAACATCATGAATGTACTGAGCCAGACTGTTTTGATGTGCAGTTTCTTCATTCATAAAGAATTTTTTCAGAAGCAAACTTTTCTTATTTATTTAATATTCATGGCTTAGGTAACGTTTGCATTTTCTAAGGCTATGTGATATACAATAAGAAGTACCTTTATGAGGATGAGCCAGTGAGAACTAAAGTGTCCTGTGGCCTAAATGAGGAGTATTACAAAATCAGTATATGTAAATTAAAGTCAGGTAACTATAAATTTGCAAAAGTGCCATTATTCTTAATACGTTTATGAAATGCATCCTTCAGCCTATCACAGGAATCTCATGTGTGCCTGATAAATACTTTGGGTAAAAGTCAGCTTTATTTTTTTTCTGCAAACTCAACCCTTGAACACAGAAATCCGTTGGTCACAGAGGAAACTTCAGTAGATCAGTTTCATGAATGAATTCCACTGCTCCTTGCTATGAAATAAAGTAATAGGCTTGCATTAACACTATGAAATTGAAGTCAAATAAGTATTTTAAAGCTATGTTAATGTTGAATTTATTAAAGATTGCAAGAGAAGGCAAAGGGGTCATTCTTGTCCAATTTTCAAGCAGTTATTGTACATCTTTTCACTAAGAAGAAAAAGAAATCCCCGTGTAAGAATTACAAAACAGGAACATGTTTTAAAATAAAACCAAAAAAACCCCTGCATGAATTTCATGTAGTACATGTTCATTTGTATAATCTATAACTGACAAAAATGCAGACTGTGCAGACAAGCTGGTGTGTGTATATATATATTTTTTTTTAAAGAGGAGTTTAGTCTCAGACTTTTCCTTATGTTATGACGTCTATTGAGATCTCCTCTTTATAATCCTATGATTTAGGATTCAAGTCATATGTGAGCTGTTGCAGCTTAATGAGTTACTGTGTCAGCTGAGATGCTGAAAAAGACCTTGGAGCTGTTCCAAATACAGCAAACATGAGATGAAATACATTAGCTTAAATCTCCAAAATATTTTTGTTTTATATTTGCTACAAACTAAAAGCTTGCATGGAGTAGGTTACCATGGATCATCTGATATTTAGAAATGTATAACTTATGTCACAGAGAGTTTACCTAGCATAAATTGATTACACCAAACTGGCAGCCGGTCTTCACTGTATTGTCCTTTTTCATGCAGATCAGGAACAATGTATATGTGAAAACAACATTTCTAAAGAGAATCCTGTATTGTCTGCTCCAAAACCCTTGCATGGCAAAGGAAACCATTGTGTTGATCCGCTTTCTGAAAGCAAAAGGAAGTGAAGGATTTGGGGTTTTAATATTAAAGTAATGTAATCGCTGGTAATATGAATGGTAATAAACTTCTGAATGCATAGGGTGGTGGTATAGATTTTTAATAAAGATTAAGGAACTAGGGAGGTGCAAAGAAGTTGAATAATTTAATGAAAATGTGGGTTGAAGTTGACCTTGATAGTTTTTTTTTTTGTTGTTGTTTGTTTTGTTTGTGTAAAAGTGGGAGCTGTTGTTAACCACAAATTTCAGCTAGGTTATGAGTTCATTTCTGAAAAATACTCCCCATACAAAAGAGCATACTTCTTAATCTAACTTTATTCATTATTGTTGTATAAGAATTTCATCACTCTTGCCTGACTACACACTAGCTAAAGCAATATTCCCCTTTGTAAGTCAATGATTGGAATAGCCCATACTTCTCCATCAGCATGTGTGGCACTGGATTGAGGTTTACTCCACCTTCAGTTGTGATCAGTATTACTACTTTGAGAAAAACAGCTCATCTCCAGTGGAGGTGAGGTGCTTGTGTGTGACTGCCTGCAAATAGGTAGAAAATACAACATAAGCACCCCACTTTAGAGCATACTAGGTAGTGTGTGTGGTCACAGGATCCTCTTATTGCTATCAACCTTTCTTGCCTTTCTCCTGCTCTCAGGCTGTAGAACAGAGCCATGCTTGTGTGTGACCCAGGTTGAGGCTATTGTAGCCTGAATTACATTGTTCTCAACATGGCAGCTCATATATCAAAACTCCTCTGGGCGAGACTTCTGCTGGTGGTTCTTGTGATTGCTTTAGTACTTCTGAAGGAGAATTTCAGGCATCTGAGTTGAAGTATTCTTCTGATGTGCTGGCAGACCTGAGCTGACTATAGAAAACATAAGAATAAAATTACAAAGTACTGCTTTTGTGGTCATGGCTTTTTTCCATACTTCCAGATCATGACCATTTGTCCAGTTTACTTTTCAGGTAATAGTGCTTCCTTTAAAAGATCAGTAAATAAAATAGAAATTCAACCGTCTTTATTTGGGGGAAGAAAGGACTAAGTTGAAAACTGATTTCTGAAGATGCTGATGTAAACAGAAGTTTCTTTTACAACTTCTCTTCAGTCTCAGCTTTCTGTGAGGATAAGTCATCCAATTTTCTGTTCATACACAGCTATGGCAATGATTTTTGTATCATAAGTTCAGTGTTTTATTTTGAGAAATGTTGCAGACAAGTAAGCCCAGGGAAACAGGGGAAGCTGTCCCTACAGCGAGTCAGGCCATCCAGGACAAAAGTCAGAAACTAGATGGAGAAGCTCTTTGGGTATGAGTAATTGAGCTGGCCTGGGGAAGGAGAAAAGCAGACAAGCTGCTTATCTCTCTTTGAAGTAATCATCAGTTTTGAACCTGTATCTTTCTCGCAGAGTCTTTTAGCTTCTACTGTCTCCAGGCTGGATGGAATCCCTTTCATAGTTCCTTCAGTAAACTGGCCTTGGAGGAGGCCAGTGCTCTGTGTGCGTGTCTGTCTAATATTGCACATATAAGTCCCTTTTGTACTTACCCCTCTCTGTCTGTCTGGCTTGCAAAATGAGACTTTTGGCCTTTGACATCATGATAACCAACAACCTTGTCTTTTCTGAAGGTCTTGTGCAGTTGATGGACATTCCTTTTGGTCCTGGCTACTCTGAAAGTGTGGCTGTGCCTGACGGGGTGATGATTGGTGTCGCGGTGTGATGTGGGTAGTGAAACCTTTTCTTACTCAGGAGAGGGAGTGCTCTTGCTACCCTCAGGAAACAGGGAGGTTTACAGGGGACACTAGTATCTGATTCTTTAAATAATGGGAGCTGGAGAGGATAGGAGAAGTAGAATTGTTTTCATCTTCATCACTCAGTAGCCTGTCTAGCATTCCCCACGTGTCCAAGTATGGATCCTCTTTTTGACTTCAGTATTTGTTTTCTTAATTCTCCTGTTGAGATGGGATACTTCCACCAGACAGAAACTGGATTTAGATACATTCAGAAAAGGAATGCCCAACAGGATAGAACAGGTTAAGTGAGGAACTCTCCCACATGTTATGAAATGGTGTGAAAGTATTTGGCTCACCAGTGCACAGAAATACTTGTAGAATTTGGGGCTGTATTGGAAAAACTTCGCATGAGTTCCACCATTAGGAGGAAAAAACAACTGTGCTCGGTTAAGGTATCCTTTTTAAGATAAGGGTGTCTTCATCACGTGGTCCCTGGAAACAACTGATTACCGTAGCTGAAGTAATATATTTAAGTGTATTGCTTTAAGAGGGCTTTCAGAAACCACGGATTCTTAAATTTCTCCCATAGCTCTGTGAAACTTAAGATCATTAGGAGGAAGAAAGACTATTGCCCGTCATCTCTTAGCAAGAGCAAGCTGCTGAGGCTTTTATCTGGCTTGGAGGTGGAAGGGAGCTGTTAGCAGGGTTAGTCGATGGAAGAGCACAGGGCACAGGAGGGATGGACTGGAATGGTGCTCAGCAATCCACGTGGGCTCTCTCTCCTCTACAGTAAGACATGCCTTTTCATTCTGTTTCACTTTTAATTTTGAGAAAGATAGTTTTGCTTTTCAGATGTGATTGATCTCACTGGAGATGATAAAGATGATCTTCAGAGGGCAATTGCCTTGAGTTTGGAGGAATCAAACAGGGCATTCAGGGAGACTGGAATAACAGATGAGGAACAAGCCATTAGCAGGTAAACAAACAACTTATATAAAGCAGAAATTAAATTAAAGAGTTGGAGATTGGCCTGTATTGCTTTTTTAAACTTTTCATTTAACAAAGAATAACTTGTTTACTTTCACTTGTGCTACTGATATGCCTGGCTTCAGGATGTTGCTTTATGGTATGTTCTACACTGGGAAATAGCCTATTATGTGTGGGCTAGGATTTAATAGTATGTTTCATGTCGATGTATTTGTTTAAATATTGAGGAAGTGAATGGAGATAGAGGATATACGGTCGTATTTAAATTGGTATCTAAAATGAAAAGTTTCTTGTGTGTATCAGGTAAAAAGCAATGAAAACAAAATATAACTAAGAAGCTAATGAATTCTTTGTCCTGTTTTTTGCAGTGTTCACTTTACAGTAACATTTTCTTACCTCTGTGTTAAGGCTGAGACTGGGGGAGGGGTAGTAATGCTATGACGAGTATACTAAGAGCAGCTGCTGTATTTAGGCTGATAAAGTATGTTATTAACCTATTTAACAAATAGGATTTATAAGCTTTGAGTGAAGTTAACTTCTTGGTTTAAAGTTTTATGAATTTAACTTTCTCAACTTGGGCGCGGTAAGAATCTGTAAGTTATCTTTTTGTCAGATTTTACAATAAATTTTTGTACAGCGTGTGTTTATATGTAAACACAGATATAATTATGAAATATTTGGGACTTGAACTAGATCTGAGTGTAGGGTTGTGGGGGAGGGATGTTGGTGTTTTTATCTGTAGCTGGTCTTGTTCTAGGGGAAAAGGGCAATGATTTGATCCCTGTGTTAGAAGGTTAAGTATTGCCTCTTTGTAAAAGGTTAATTTTATAAAAAAATTGATTTAGATGGGGGAGATTCACTTCAATCATTCTTTTCCTCAGTTCACTGTATTTGACAGGCTAAATGGCTTATCGGAAAAGTCAAACTGAGAATATGGAGAGTGTTACTTTATCCACAGTCATTTGCTTTTTCCTTTTGAAAAATAAATGTACTAGTTGTGAGAATAAACATACCCCTTCATCCCCCCATTTGTGATAAAAGCCATCTTGTTATATGAGTTTAAAATAAAATTCATTAGGAGAGAAAGATGGGATGAGAGGGGTTTATATTCTCATTAATAATTAGAAGAAGATTTTAAGGGGTTGTTTTTTTCTGAGACCTCTCAGTGTGTGTATGTATACAAGACTATGGTTGAAGTTCTGTCCAGTTCTGATTCAGAAGTTCAGCTCTTGGATGTTCCTTTTTGAAAGACAGAATTTTCATAACTATGGAGTTGTGATTTAGGCAGACACTCAGAAAGAGGGACCTATTTCTGGGTATGGAAATCTCTTTCTCTTTTTTTCCTTCAGCAAGCTTTGGCTGCTTCTGCTGCGCTCAATTCTTGGGACCCTCAAAGCTTTAGTTTTTTTCTCGTAGACTTTTGTTTTTCACTTCTCAGACTAAAAAAAGCCCTTTTTGGTCCTACCTGCCGAGCCTATAACNCGCATGTACAAAAGCATGTAGATAATCTATTCCATTATATACAGAGAAAAATGTTGGTCTTCTGATGGGAGATGTATGATGGCAAAATTACACACAATACTATGTGCCAAATCAAGAGCCTGTTGCTGCCAAGGGGGATATGGCCTGCACACCATACCACACCTTCTGTATTGCTGTAGTATTCTTTGGAGTATTTGTTGCATGAATTCATCTCGCAAAGCCATACAAAAACACTCGCGAAAAGATCCAGCATGTATCGTGGCACAAGAAAGGGAAATGGGACTTTGTTTGTGAATGGAGGCAGAGAAGAGTGAGAATCTTGAGGGTTTTGGCAGTACTGCGGTGTTAGATTAACTCAGTTACACACCAAGATGCACTCTGAGTTGATGGCAAATTATGTCAGAGTTGTACAAATACAGGAAGCTCAGAATTCTTGCATTCTTGATCTGAACTGTTCAATCAGTTTCCTTAAGGACAGAACTTCAGACTGTTTTTTAAAAAAACAACCAAACAAAATAATTTTGTAGTTAACACCCCACAGAAGAATGTTGGTATTCCAATAGAAAGCACAGTATCTGTGCAGGACTTCTCAAAACAAAAAGTAGAACACTGGTTGTAAACAAGTCAAGCTGCAGCCATCTACTTTTGTTTTTCTAAGTTAAATAAGAAGCTGAAATCAAATCGGAAGTCAATAATAAGCAAATTAAACTACGGAAATCTTTCATTTTTAATAATGTGGCATGTGTGCGTATTTAAATAGTCTTTGGTGTGGAGGATATTTTTTTCAAAGGTATTCATAGTGGTTTGGAACCTAATTTGCACTGATTTTGTTAAGGTTTCCAAGGGAGCATTAATGGAATTTCTTGACTTGTGTAATTAATGTTGTAATGCACGTAGAATTTGTCTTCCTGAATGTAATTGTCTTGTGCTACTTAATGAGGAGAGATCTGATTACTGTGTAGGTGTTGAGGAGTGCAGCTGAAATGTCCAAGTGTCCAAGCTGAACATCTTGTACATGGCATGTTTAAAGTTTATTACTATTCTCTTTTTAAATCTTCCAGGGAAATATGCATGATCAGGGTATTTCCTAATATGAAAAAATTTCTCCCATTTATGTTACTTTTCATGGATAGAAGGAGAATGAGGCTGGCCAGAGAGGGCTTCACTGGGGAAGCTAGTAAGATATGACTAAAAGAAGCTAGCTGGCCTGCGTTGTGCCTAAGGTAGTAGCCATATTAAAATGAGAGCCCATACTATAAGTGCATAAGGGTGTGCACAACCCCTAGACTTTTTCCATTTTTTTTTTTTTTTTTTCCTTTCTTTTTAACATAGTCACTGAAACTGCTGGGGACTCTGCACTGTGGTTAAGCATTGTGTGTATAGATCAAAGGTGAAACTGGGGAGGGGTGTAGGATTAGGGGTATTCTTGGATGTCCAGCTTCCGTCCCAGTATAAAGAGCTTTCCTTGTTCTTTTTGCTGAGTAGCCTGCTGGAGTGGGCTTTTCTGCAGCATGTTTAGTGGGCTTCCTCAGAATGGTTTGGCTGAACTTTCGTGCTGCGGACTCACTTTGCCTGAGGCTTATTGCATTGTGTGGCTAGCCCCATGCAAGCAGCTCTGCAAAGCTGCTTGGCTATGCCCAACTTGTTACGGAGAGAAGTAATAGACTGCTTTCAAGTCCTGTGCCAAGCCTGGCATTAACTGAGTTTCCCTCCAAACAAGATTCCGGCAGTTGGAGGTGGGGAAGCCTTTGGTCCCGTGAGGTTTGAGACGTGCCATATCCTGCACGTAGTTTATGGCTCTGCTGCTAGCAACTGCTGCTGTGGGCTCCAAGGGTCGCAAAGAGGGTGTTTCGGCTGCGTAATGAGAATTGCTAAATCCTTGTACTAACTTTCTGGAAGGATGCTCGTTTTGTTGAGAGCAATGTGTGAGTAGGATTCTTTGTCAATGTAGTCTCCCAAATCAGGACTGTATGAATATAATACAGTGAACATTACAGTATAAGAGGTATACTCACTATGCTGGTAAATACATTTATTTGTGCAGCTTTTGAGCTGATCATTAGGTTCCTGTTTACAATGCTCACTTTCATTTCAGTTTGCATCACAGCTATCATTGTGGCTGAAAATGAATTTGGCCTATAGGGTGTGCAGCTATTGTGTGTGCTGTCTGAGGACAGATAATGTTATAAGTAAAAATAAGGAAAAATATCAGGAAACTTTGAGAATCAAATACTTTATTAAGACATGGAAACAAACTTGAGGTGGAGCTAGAGATGAGGAAATCCCTCACCTGCTAAAGAAATAAAACAAATACAGGAAAAAATTTTAGTTGGTAAATAAGTTGATAAATGGTAATACCTTTGGGGTCAGGGAACTGTTTCAGTTTGAGAATATATATTTTTCCGAACTTGAATCGTGAGATATCTTGAAATATTCTTGAGCTTGGGGGGAAAAATGTTTGATTGTTTCCCCGAAGCAAAAGTGGTATGGAGTAGATATTGTAGTCCTGTTACAACATCATTCTAAATTTATTCCAGTCTGTCAGAGTCTTTCCATCAGTTTTAAAGGTCCCTTCAATTGAGTTTAAACAACAGTTTAGGTTATTCCACCTGAATGAGAAATTATTTGAAATATATATGCCTTTTTTTTAAAATTAAGTTTTAATGTCCCCATCAAATAACTTTTACTCTCAAAGCAGAGATACACTGGTCATCTAACACTTTTGAAGGGTTATATCAGTGAGAAGGGAAACTAATTTGACTGTTTATTTACATTTTGGGATTTTCTTAGGAGATAATGTTGTTATTGCTAGTGTAAGAGTGTTTTGCCACTGAAGAATCAGGTTCCATCCCTATGCATTATTGGAAGAGATATCAGAGCAGAAAGTCTTGGAGGATTATATATGCGTCCTTCCAGTGTCTTTTGAAAAAAGATGTGCTGGTTACAAGGTCATACGTTGAAAACTAAACATCAGAAATTGATTAATCTTTAGAAAATTACAAGTTTTGGGTTCTTCCTGAGATGTATTGATACAAAAGTGGTATCTATACCAAATGGGCTCTCAATTCTGAATGCTTCTGTTTTTTTCAAAATAAGTAACAATAACAAATTAGTATGTCCCCCAAAGCAGTTATCTACAGTAAAATCATGTAATGCTTCATAGTTATTGTATATCTTGTAAGACACCTTTTCTTACTTGGACAAGAGCATAGTTAGGAAACTGAGAGATTATGGTGTGTGTGTTTTACACAGACATCACCCACCCCTCCTTTTTTTTTTCCCCGAGGTGTTTAAACTTTGTTCATTAGGAACTCCATTTACAGACCAGCCTAAACATGTCTTTCTTTGATGCTTAGTGAGTCTAGAACCAAAGGGGACAGTCCTTCAGGCTGCATAGGGTGCTCAGATGCTTGTCACACAGCTCCTGAAACTCTGCACTTGGCAAACGTAGTAGTTCAATAGCAGCTCAGCCTTTCGTATGGTAGTTGGACTAGATAGTTGGGGATGGTGACTGTGTCAGTAGTGCACAAGCCCGGTAACTTTGCTTTTTAGTTAAAGCCATTGTTATATGACCTGAATGTATCCATCTCCATCTTTCTATTTAGAATATGTGGCTACCACAAATTACGTGTAAGATGTTTTTTGTCACCAGGCTAAGGATATGTGCTGATAAAGAAATATTCTGTTGAGTGAAGCTTGAGTCTGGGAGCATAACACACATCAGATCTTACTGTCATGTGAAATACAGACATTCAGCATAAGTCATATACGAACAGTTTACTGCAAAGAGTATGGTCACTGAAGCATACAATTAACTTGTTGGGTGGCATTTGAAAAACTGTGGGGAGATGTCTTTCCATGGCTCAGAGTAATCACTTGCTATGTAAAGCAATTAATACTGTTGCATAAGTTGCAAAAATGGAAACTAAAAAAGCTTCTTCCATTTTTGAAAGTTGCCTAGCTGGCTTTGCTTTTGTCAGTAAAATAAATATTGGTGACTTTGTGCTTTGCATACCAATAAAAACATTTGTAGATGAAGGCACTATACTAATAGGGCTGCCTAAAATTTCTTGTTGTCCATCCTTTTTGAGTCTGGTTCTCAAACAATTCATGACTTAAGAGATGGATGGCTCTTGTATCTAGAGCTCTCACAGAAGATTCACTCACTGATACCATTTTCCAAAAGGTAATGTCATTAGTGTAACATCTAAAAGTAAAATAGTGTCTCACTTTTGAAGACTTACTATTGCATATAAACTTAAAACCAAGTTCAGCAACAATAACTTAGCAAATGATGTAATTAAGATGTTGTATTAGTAATTAAAGATGTTTAAATATGTTTCTTTTTGTTTGTTTTTTTTGCTTTTTCTCACATTTTTCCCTCCCTTCTGTTCCTGAAGAGTTCTAGAAGCCAGCATTGCAGAAAATAAAGCAAGTTTAAAGAGGACACACCCAGAGGTATGGAGTGACTCTCCAAACCCTTATGATCGAAAGCGGCAAGACAACTGTCCAGTAGGATTAAAGAATGTTGGCAACACGTGCTGGTTTAGTGCTGTCATTCAGGTAAGCACGCTCGTCAATTAGCTGTGTGTACACTCCATTATATTTAATGTGAGGTCAGTTATCTTATTTTAAGTGGATAACTTAACATATCTGTTTTCCTGGGAAGTCTAGGTCACTGCATGAGAAGTTTTTGAGCATTACTTATTTATTGTCTCTCTTAAGATGTTCATCCGTAAGTCTGATTGAAGTGTAGAAAGTACTGTAGCATAACTAAGTGAAGCTTGAAAACGTTTCGTATTAAAAAGTTGTTGAAGACAAGGAGTTGAGTCTCTGAAGATCCTGTCAACTCATGCTGACATCAATGACAATTGTGGATGCCTAAAAACATGTGAAAATTTGATTACAGATGAGGAACAGAGTTTTTATATTAAAAGGAATGCATGCAAATGTCTGAAAGAGGGTGGCTGACAATGGGGGTAGGTAGAGGAAATGAGACATTTTCAGTCATGGAGTGCTTACTAGAATAGCTACAAGGAAATAAATAGCTGAGTAGGGTAAAAGAAGCAATAACTGATAGAGACGGAAATTTGAGAAGGAGGAAAGTGAAGGGCTGATATGGATACAATTGTGTTCGTTTTGGGTTATTTTACCTAACACAGCCAGTATGTGTCCTCTTAGTCTGCTTTTGTGTATATGTAGCTTAATTAAAAGCGACCCTATTTTCAAAAAAAAAAAAAAAAAAGAAAGGGTCAGTAGGGAAATGGATAGAGATACTGCAATTTGTCTAGTGAAATCTAATGTTCTAATATCAATAATTCATTGTACATGAACTTTATGAATCCATCTTTTAAGAGATTTTTTTAAAAACTGTATATGATTCTGTAAATAATCTGTAGGTATATTCAAAAGCATCTAAACCCACAGAAAATTCTGAGTGAAACTGGAATACAATAGGAGGAAATTTATTTTTAGTCTACAAGAAGCAAATTCAGCATATTGTAACTTTTCGTAGTCTGACATTTTGAGAGGAAGCAAATAAAATATTTAATACCCATTTTTAACAAACTACTATTAGGCTGAAGCACTTCAGATAAACTAATATTGTTACTTTCATACTGATGGCTGTTGTACCTCAGGCTGAGTCTATTTAGATCAATGTTCTGCCTGTAATTTCCACAAATGGATGCTTACAGAGGAGTACAAACAGTATGCATGATACTGCTCTGTTAAAACACTTTCAGGCCTCCGACTGCTTTCATCTTGGAGTTTCTTGATCCTTTGTGGTTTTAGTTGGTAATCCCCAGTGGCAGTCTCTTTTATGTACTTGTCTCCCTTGAACCTTGCAAACTTCTTGCACCCGTAGGGTCCTTTGGGTAGGAATTCCATAGTTGTTCTCCCTATTGCATGAAGGACTGCCTCATTTTTCTTTGTTTTTTGAACCTGGCTCCCACTAGCTTTGTCTGGTGGCCTCCAGGTCTCCTCGTGGACAAGACAGTTGGAAGTTGATTGCCATTTACAGTTCTGTGCACTGCTGTCATGCTCTCTTTCAACAGGTCAGTGGTCTCTTTTTTTACCAAGCTGACTGCTGAGTTGTTGCCGATACAGAATCTGTTCTAACCTCTGATCCACCCTGTTGCTGTTCTCCAGATCTTTTCTAGCTCTAGTAGCATTTTAGTTGGGGGACCAGGAAGCTCTCAAGGTGTGAGTGGGCTATAAATTTGAGATGGTATGGTGGACAGATACAGGCCTTTCAGGAAAGGCGTTACCTTCCTTGTTGGGGGAGTAGCTGAAATGTATGTGGTACTTGTATGGGACAAGATGACCGTTTAAGATGAGAATTTGTGGGTCTGGATCAGAGGAGAGGCTGGTAAAGGTACCACCCTGGTTAGTCTGGTACAGACCACCCTCCTCAGGATGAGAATGTGGGCAAGCTTTCTTTAAAGGCAAAGAAGTCTCTGGATCTGTGGTTTCTGTGGTTTCCATCACGAACTTTAATAAACATCCTGGCACCTGCTGGAAGTACAACACAGCGGGACACAAGCAAACCAGATTTCTGGAGAGTATCGGGGCAACTTCTTGATATGGGTACTGATGGGCCAACCTAGGGGTGATGCAAAGCTGTATCTGTTGTTCCTTAAAATGGAAGAACTGGTTTGAGATGTAGTAATGTGGGTACTCTTTACTGCAGTGACCGTGAAATAGTGGAGTTCAAGATCCTGATGGGAGCGAGGAAGGAATATCAGGGTACAGACCCTAGAGTTCAGGAGAGCAGACTTTGGCTTCTTCAGGAAATTTGTGTCTGGGATCCCATAGGAGGCAGCTCTGAAGGGCAGAGGGAAAGCTGGCAGCATCATCTAATTGTAATTAGAGTCTGTTCTGCTGCTCAGGGATCTCATGGCCAAACTCCAATGCAAGCAGACAGTGTGCAGGATCTGGAAACAGAGATGGGCAATGGAGGAGAAGTTTGGAAATGTTGCCCAGGCATGAAGGGATGGTGTTAGGAAAGTGACAGCTAACCTAGAGTTGATGCCTCAAGGGATGTCTAGGGTAACAAGAAGAGGTTTTGATGTTATGCTAGTCATAAAAGGCTGAGCAAGGAGAACACGGTTCTGTTGCTGAATAGAACAAGTGATTTAGCGATGGCAGGCTTAAATAAGGCTCAGGTACTCGGAGCCTTGCTTTGCCTCAGTCTTCACTGGTGAGGTCTCCCAGACCACTCTGCTTAGTTGGGAGAGAGGAACTCTGAGCAGTGGTTAAGGACTGAGTCAGCGATTACCCGAGGAAACTTCACCCATAAAAGTCCACAGGACCCACTGAGCTGCACCCAGTCGTGCTGAGTGAACAGGGGAAAGCCTTAGCAAGGCTGCTCCCTATCATCTTTGAAAGGTCATGGAGATTAACTGTAGATAGGCCAAAAAGTCAACCTGGGAAGTTATGGGATAGTCTGCATTAGCTGACCATTGAGAAGATGGAGCCAGGCTTTTCACAGCAGTGAATATTCGGAGGATGAGAGGCAATGTGAATAAGTTAAGTGGTTCAGCCTGGATGTAAGAAGCACTTTTCCCCATGAGGACAGGCAAGCAGTGGAGGAGGTTGCCCAGAAGGGCTGTGCAGGCTCTGTCAAACCTTGAAGGCTTTTGAGATGTGCCTGGAAAAAGCCCTGAGCAGTCTGCTCTGGTCTCACAGGTGACCTCCTGCTTTAAGCAGTAGGTTAGACAAGAGGCTTTCATCAGTCCCTTCTGAACTCCATTACCCTACGGTTCTATAGTAGAGTTTTCTGTTTCATTCTGTCTTCTTTTCTTAATTATTTTATTCTGCTTTTAACTACTTCATGTGTTGAACTGATACTTCCATGGAACTATCTGTCATAAATCCACAGTTTTGTATAATAATAGTTAGCTTGGAGCCTGTCACTTTCTATAAACTTTACAGTTGCTTTCCACCACGTACCTCATTGTACACTTATCTCTGTTGAATTTAGCTTTCTTATTACGTAGTCACTCAGCCCCTTCTGTCAGTTCATCTTTGCCAGCTCTTGTTTTTACTACATTGCATACCTCTGCTGAGCAAACTTGGTCATCTTGCTACTTGCTCTTTTTTATAGATCACTTGTGAATATTGCTTTCCAGCACAGACTTCATGAATTTGCAGTAACCTACCTTCAGGCTGGAACAAATGGTTTGCTTCTGCCCTCTTTTTCTTTTTGATTGCCTATTTGTCTGTGCCTGGACCCTTCCAGCTTACCTCATTGCTGCTTAGTTAAAAGCATTTGTTGAATGACTTCTTCAGAAATTACTTTGAAATCCTGATAGACTACATAAACTGAATTGCTGTTATCCATGTTCTTTTTGACTTCTTGGTGTTGGGTGGGTTTGTTTTTTCTTGGTTTGTAGTGGCTTTTTTTTATGGTCTTTTTCTTTTATGGGCAGGATGTACTTAACATGCAGGTAGTACTTTGTAAAACTGTAGCTAATGAAACACTTCTTGATTTGTTCTACCACCTTTCCTCCCACCAAAGTTTTTATGTCCTCAGGCCTCTTTTCTTTCAGCATCCAGTAAACTGTCAGATGTTTGAATTTTCTATTTTCCTGAGATCTTTTGATGTTTCCCTTGTTCATGTCTCCTCTTTTCCTTATTCCTTCATATGCATAGCTCTTTTTCCAATAGCAGAAACACTGTCTTGGTGCTGATATATAGAAACATTTTATTTCCACAAAGCTCTTTGTGGAGCTAATATGACTTGATGTTTTACCTTATCTGTTGTGTAATCAGATTTTACATTCCATAGTAGTCCCAAATCTCAAGATTTTATGTGTTTGTGTATCTCTTTAAAAGAAGTATTTATACATAGGAAACTGTAAATATTTAAATAAATGTTTTCAAGGAAACTTGAGTTTTAATTCATTAACCACAGAGACAAGAACAGAGGCTAGGGCATGCAAAAACCTATGCTAGACCTATGATCTCATGTTATTTATACCTGCTGTGCAACTTTATACCTTGAAAATGGATTATAAAGAGGGCTAGCTAGTTCTTGTGGTCATCACCCATGTTATATGAAAATCTGTGGCATTTCTAATTATAATGGTTTGACCCTAAAAGATAGTTAAACTTCTGTATTTAGGTCTACAGAATATAATTCAAGTAAACCATTCAAAGATTTATAACTTCAGTTGGTTGAAAATTCAGGTTATTAATATTGTCTGCCAGCCAGAAAGACTTATGTTCCAAACAACCATCCCAGCAAACTTAATGCATGTTAATTTAGAGCGTTAGCTAATACCATATGTATTTGTCAACAGGGCAGATTGACTCCTTGGGTTGCATTGACTATGTAGAAGTATTTTCAAGCTTTCTTTAGGACTCCTTTGAAACTTGACACATCACATAGGTCAACAATATCTAAATGTTAACTACTGTCAGTCACAATGATATACTGTGTAATATAATCTAAAACTAAATTGCAAAGAAAGAGAAATCTTTTTCTTCGTATTTAAGGGGTGCTTGTTAAGGGGGGAAAAAAAGAAGCTTTTGACATTTTGACAGTTTCCTTATGCCATGTGTGTTGTTTTTTTATAGCCACCAATTCAACCATCAATGGTTTGTTATATTTGCATTAAGACCATGAAATTCCTTAAAATATGTTTGCAGTGAGTGACAGCAAACCTTAACAAGATTCAAACATTGCTAGAAACACTGCCTTTTATTCTGTATTTATTTGTGCATTAGAGAAATACGCACATGTGGAAGTCGTCTTGTTTTGTAGGGGAAGAGGGGAGTCTTTCTTCAGACAGCTCCAAAACATAGTTTTGCTTTTAAGAGTTACATTCAGCATCATTAGAATGAATAGTGATATTTTTCCACAGTGTAACTTTTAAAAATCTGTCCTGCTCTTGAAGACTTTTGGCTTGATAATAACTTAAATTTAAAACTGAGTCCAGAAGAAAACAAATCAAACCAAAATAGTATTAAGCATACTTGCTTCTTTCTTACCTGCCAAGAAAAAAATCAGAGTCCCTCAATGATTCTCCCACCTCCTCTTGAACCTGTAATAAACCTACGTTTTTGACAGGAGTTCACCCGTACATGCTTTTGCTACTGTTTAGTTAGATTAAGTTTTACAGAAGGATTCCCAAATCTTGAAGTTTTAGAATATTTCTAGAAGGTTGTTTGGAGGGGGATGTTTTCTGTTTGTTTTTTTTTTTTTTTTAAAATTCTCATTACTGTAACTGCATATGTCTGCTCTTGAAGTAGAACTTAAGATATCAAGTTCTTGAAACAAAACACAAATATACTACTACGTATTGTTACTTCCTGTTTTTCAGCAGCTTTCAGTGACTCCCTTGTAAAAAGGTAAATCACTATTTTCCTTGGTTTTAAGAGTTTATAGTCTGAAAATGTCTCTCAAATAATACATTTATTGAGCCTGTGAAGCAGCTTGTTTGTGTCATGCTGAGCACAAGTTAAGTGTTCAGAGGACGTAGGACGTCAAAGGTGGGTAACTTGCAGGATACGGATGCACTGTCAGAACCGCATCTGTAGGCTTGCCACATCTGCAAGTTGTCTCCTACATCTTTTGCTTTAAGATGTTGTACAAGACTAACTCTGTCTTTTGGGGTTCCACGTAGGGTTTCAGTCACGTGCAAGAAAATGCCCTGGCAGTACTTGCCCCTTGAAAAAGGTGCTGTGGGAGATACTGAGTAGTTGGTCATTTGATGAAATGTCGTCCACGCAGTGAGCTAAGACAAATTCCTGAAGGAAGGAAGAAAGTGTGTGGGGACTCACATGAAAATTGTACTGTAAATGCTGCTCTGTTTCCTCTCCCCCCTCTTTCCCCCCCCCCAGTCCTGTACCTAAAGTACTAGGTGCAGCATTTTCCCAGGTCTCATGAATTCCCAAGGACCTGTCGTGAGTGCAGCTCCTCCCTTTACCAAATGAGTTATCCCAACAGGACAGCTGAAGTTTGGCATCTCTACGCTCTTTTCTCCAGGAGTCTGTCAGAGTCTGGTTAGTCATTCAAAAATGAGACTTTTTTTTTTTCCTTCACCAAAAGTATATAGCTTGCAGAACAAAGAATTAACAAGCTACCATCATACAAGCATCAACCTCCATGGCTGCTCTTTAACTTTTATTTTCTGGGTCCCTAACACAACTTCTGGCATTTTACTCCTGCATTGTGTTTAGGAGTGCCTTTCTTGCTTTCCTAATGCCAGGGTGTCATTTGATCCGAAGCTTTTAGTTCTGGGAAGGAGCAAGCCAGCTTGATGGGTGAGAATCAAGCAAGTATTTTCTTCCCAGTTGGTGGCTTGGCTATTGTTTTTACTGTCTTTGAAGCAGCCTACCACAAGTATCTAACTTTTGCATCATTTTGTTATTCCTATTTGTCATGTTGCATGGAAGGGAGTGTGATGGATGATGTGGCAGTTCAATACCAGAAAGCCTAGTATTAGATAGTAGAAGTTGTGTGTATGTACATTGTATGCGACTCCCTTGCTTCCTCGGGCATTCAGTGCATTCAATGGGTTGTGTTCCGAAGAACATTCACTGTGCGATCCCTGTTTGAGCTGAAGTGGTCACTGATGGAATATTTTCTCTCCATTGTTTTCTCTGTGGAACCATCTGGGGCAGGACTGTGTGTGGCAATATGATATAAACTGTTCTGTAGAGTTTCATGGACAGAGGAATAATGTTGGAAACCTAGTTTCTTGCTTTCCCTCCCTCTGTTCTCCTGCAGAGTAAAGATTGAGCTGTCACTTCCAAGTTGAGTCTTCCTATCATATTTGCTGACAGGATATCACTTTTCCTGCTTTTTGTTCTTCCCTATGGTCTCCAGTTCCCTCGGGTTGCTTGTGTGATTTTTTTTTTTTTTTTTTTTTCAAAATCTCACCTTATATTTAGTGGTATATAATACTGTGACATATCTGTATTGATGGGTTGGAAAGCTTTAACGGGTGATGGCTTTAGCTTTGACTCATAAGTAGTTTTTCACTTAATTAAAATAAAGGATACAGAATAAGTGTTGGATTGTGATTCTATGTGCAGCTCCTAGGTTTAAGAAAGCATAAATCCATTGCATTGTTTAAGTGTGTTGTTTAAAATTATACCACAAACTTAATGTTGTTGTACGTTTAGGCAAGAAGTTGAAAACTGTAACCATGTAAGGAAATGTTAGCTGTTACTTTATGTCCTAACATTTTTTTTCGTGGTTTGAACGTGTAATAGAGGAGTGGTTGAATGGCATTTTTTAGTGTGTGCCAAGACACAAGTATAAAGTGAATTCTTCTGGACACATCTCATATCATACTTATCTGTCTTCTGAATTGCAGTAGTGTTACGAGTTTGTTGCTATAAACAAGTAAATGTTCTCTAAATGCAGGCTGGTAATACCATGGTGAGCTGTTTGTTTAAAATGTTGACTTAACCCAAGTCTGCTAGAGGTCTTAAGTTAGTTTGACTTTCTAGGTCAAACAGTATGAAAGCTGTTTTCCATCTTCTTCCACACCTCAGCCTTTTGGAAAAGCAAAATGTGATAGCTTATAACAGCATGTTATACCTTGGTTTTCAGCAGTTTGGAATGCTGATTGGTTGACTGTTTATAAATAAAAATGTAAATTTTGGGATATTTTCTGAAGTTTTTAAGATCTGGGGTTGAATCTGTCTGTGACTTTGAAAATGCTAAATGTTTCCTGACTGCTGCCACTGTGCATGTGGGCTTGTTCTGCTGAAGTTCAGCCATGAGATAGTGTCGCATCTGTAGTTTTGTTTCAGAAAGGGAGAGAGAAAAAACTCTTCTTCCTATACTTCCACAACAAAGTTTGAACAGGAGAACCTGCTCGAGTCCCAGCTTTGAAGCTGTTTTCCTCTCTTCTCTTCCCTCTTCCTTTCATGCAATTTTCTAAAGAATGTGAGGATTTTCAGGAAGGCTTTTGACTGTGCCAAATTCTTAGTGCGCGAAAAGAAGCAGTATCAGGAATATGTTTTGGGTGACTTCCTCATTTTCTTAAGGTTTTTTTTTTCCTCAAAAAAGCAGAAGACAATACACAAGGCTACTGTGTGCTTAGTAGAAAATACATTTAAAATTCTCTATACTTTTGTTACGGTAATTATTTTCCATGTTGTAAGTAAAATGTGTTTAAACTTACATGGAAATGCAAATAAGCGTATCAGTTTCCTTTCAGTTTAAGCATTACAGGAAGAATTCTTGTCGTATTATGCTTGCTGACATTTTCTGCTATGTGATGGGTGCATAGACTCAAATATAGACCTGATGGCCATGTTTAATGCCTGTCATTTGTCTCTATTCTGAAAACAAAATTTACCACTTATAAGGTATGCACAAGTGGAGTAGGAGGAAGCCCCAGTGTGAGTTATATGGAGGTGCTGGGTGGAAAGGAGTGTACCGCAGAAGCAGAGCACACAGTGCAGTGGCAACAGCCAGCCACTCCATGGACTTTTGTTGTGAGAAAAGTAAGTTCAAGTTTATGAACCAAAAGGTAAAATAGTAAAATAGAGCAATGAATAGAAAAAGTGGGGAAGGCCTTAAAGAGGAGGGAGAAGTGATTCTCCTAAATTAGTGGTATAGAGTCCAAGAGACTTCAGAGTTGGAGAGAAGTGGATGAAGTTGCTTATGTTTTTGCAGTATGGAGATTTGTTGGACACTAATATTCAATCTCAGGTGCACAGGAGTGTTAAGTCACTAATAAGCCTAAGTGGGCTATTTAGGAATACTTTTAATTTAGCACTTAGCTAACTTAGCACTTCAAATATTGATAACTAGTAAATTTAAAGTTCTTAATGTTATTGAAGGAACATGGTAGTGTGTGCAGGTGGGAGCATACATTTCGTAGCATTCTGCATTTTCTTTGATTTAGATTACTGGCATGAATAGAAAGTTAACCCTCATAACGGCCAATCTACACCACTCAAATTAGCTCTGTATACAGTAAACCACCAAAATTGTTTATAAAGTGAAGTGAGAACATAAGTTTAATTTGTCATGTTGGCATAGGCAAACTATTCCAAATAATATATTCAATGACATAGGCAGAGTTCTATTTCTGCTTTTTATTTTTAGAACAATAATAATGTGTTCATTCTTTAAGATTGCTCTCTGCTTGCTATACAAAATGAAGATAGATATGGTCTCTGCTTTGTGGCTTGAAAATCTGAATAAATGTAAAATTGGAAATGCATAAAAGGCCCCAGATGACCCAATGAGGCAAACAGATGTTGCAATGTGTTAAAGTATATATAAGTTGCAACTTCCACAAATCATGTTTTAGCTAAATGCTGATACCTGAAGCGATATGTTTAGGAGCTCTGCAGGAATGCATACTTTTCCTTCCTCCTGCTGAAGAGTTGCTTTTCAAGCTGTACTAATAAGATATATTTAGTTTTTTCGTTACTAGTCAAATTAAGTCCTTCCTAAATTTTCTTTGCCAAAATTCAAGTTAGTCTTGGTATTTTTCTCCTGGCAAATCTCAAGCCTTGGCACTAATTTGGACAAATTCCTAGCCAGTATTTGCTGCTGCCAAATAGGTATCATTATGTACACCTACGCTAGTTGTGGCATCCTTGTCTGTTGTTAATCCCCTTCACTTTGGTAAAAGTGAGCCTACACACTGGCCTGCCACAAGAATGGAAATTGCACTGCTTTTCTTGGGCTGCTCTAAGAGAAACCTGAATGATGACTGCATTTCAGTGATCAGAGGGTTGGAGCACCTCTCCTATGAGGACAGGCTGAGAGAGTTGGGGTTGTTCAGCCTGGAGAAGAAAAAGCTCTGGGGAGACCTTATTGCAGCCTTCCAGTACCTAAAGGGGACCTACAGGAGAGCTGGGGAAGGACTTTTTACAAGGGCATGTAGTGACAGGATGAGGGGGAATGGCTTCAAACTGGAAGAGGGGAGATTTAGAATAGATGTTAGGAAGAAATCTTTCGCTCTGAGGGTGGTAAGGCACTGGAACAGGTTGCCCAGAGAAGTTGTGGAAGCTCCATCCCTGGAGGCATTTAAGGCCAGGCTGGATGGGGCTTTGAGCAACCTGGTCTAGTGGGAGGTGTCCCTGCCCATGGCAGGGGGATGTGAACTAGATGATCTTTAAGGTCCCTTCCAACCTAAACCATTCTGTGATTTCACAATATGCTGATGGTGTTCCAGCTGTATGCAAATAGGTATGTCCCATTTGGTTTGCTAAGCTTAAATAGTAAACGTGATTTTTCTTTCTTTCTTTACTTATTTTTTTCTTATCAGATTAGGAGAAGACTGGGTTTTCTGCAGCCATTACAGCATTGGTCAAATGTATTCATCCTGTTTAAACATCCTAGATGATTTTCTGCCTAATGAGACTGTTTTTCGCATCTTGCTGACTGGTTTAGAATTAGTAGCCTGAATTGCTTTAATAGTAGAGTATTAGTTTCACAGATCAACTTGAAAGTCCTTCCTTCTTTCCAAGCTTAATTTTTACGAAACGAATGGGAAGATGGCTGTGTTCATAGTATTATGAAATTAGGGTTTTCATGTAAACTTGTAGAAAAGGTGATCAATATTAAAAATTCCCCTGTTCTTGTGCTAAGTTGTTGGGTTTTTTTTCCCCCTCAATGGTGGAAACAAATACAAAATTGCTAGTGAAGGAAAACAAAAGGTTTTCATACATCCATTAGTGAAACAGCTGTTTTTAGTGTCCTGTGCCTGTTGAACTTGCAAGAATCCATCAGAGAGTGCCTGTCTAAAGCTCTGTGCAGCAGCTTGATAGGTCATCTTTTATCTAGATGCAGAAGTACTTTTTTACTACTCTCCATGTTTTGTTGATGTCAGTAACTTTACTATTTTAGGACTCTGCTGGTAGCTTTTAATGATCTGTGTTGCATGCCAAGCTTTTATGGATTTAGTATGCTGACTCATTTATATTCTTGCAGTATTAATGCAGCATCTTGAATGTTAAAAATTAATCCTTTACTCAGGCAACCTAAATTCTTCCAAGGGCCTTATGTTTGATAATCCTAGACGCTAAGGCGGGAAAAGGAATAAGCAGCGTGGTTTAGGTGAAACCAAGGCATCTTATATTCTGAAATTGCATTTGAACTCTATATAGTGTGGGTGGACATTACTCAAAAAAGTGATTTTTTTAATATCTTGTAGTCTTGAAGCTATAACTCCACCTAGCTCTCTCTGGTGTCCTGGTTTGAGGCATGGCAGAAAATACGTCTACATCATCGCCACCTATAGCTGGGGAAAGGCACAGTATGTCTGTTGTCATTCAGCACAGTTAGTCTGAATCCCTGAAACTGACACTGGATTTTTGTTGCTGTTGTTTGTTCTCATTTTCTTTTAATCTCTTGTTCAGCCCCCAAACTCATATAATAGGAGGCAGGTATTCTGAAAATCTCATGATAATTTGAGTTGATATAACTTAGCTTTAGCTTGGTCAAATTTCCAGGGGACAGCTTTTAAATCAATTTAAATACACTGGAAAAAAACCACCAACTTTTTAGAGAAATTTTTCTTGCGTGCATAAGTTTTGCATAATTTACATATTTTTACAATTTTAAACATATTTGTTCAAGGCGAGTAGATATGAAGTATCCACCTTTTAGATCCAGCCTGTTTTCTTACACTGGGACTCCTGACACCTTTCTGTAGCTGAAGCCAAGTGGGTGAGAGATGAAGCGCTGCCCCATGCAATGTGTTTGGAAGGCCAGCGCTTTGGCCTGGGGCCAGCTGGTGGCACTCGGGCCAGGGACAGTCTCTGCTGTGTCTTTCTCGGCGGCAGCAGAAGAACAGCTTCTGCTCCGTGGTGTTGACTACCCTGTGTGTAGGAAGCCTCGTCAACAGATGGCTCAGCAAATTGGGAATTGTTTTGCCAGCCCCCTTCTGAAGCACCAGGGTGGCTGGCCATGGGAGGTCCCTGCTGCAGTGGGGGTTTAGGTGAGCTCACTTTTATCTCCTTACCTCAGGAAGAACCATAGGTTCCTCCCTGAGGTACTTCAGGCACAAAAATTGCTTAGTCTCAGGCACACTTATTGTATGCTTGTTTACACATAACACTGGGAAATTATCTAAAAAAGAAGATCAAGAATGAAGTTTCCTGAAGTTGATTTAGCTCCATATAGAAGAGCTACAACACAATACTGTGCTGTTAGCGTTAGTGGTGTTGGTGGTAGATTAACTGTGAGCGTTCTGCTGCGTCTCAGTACGACCATGCACAGTGTAAGCTATTTTGGAGAAAAGTGTAATAACTAAATGTCTTGCATAAGAAATTTTGAGTAGAACAAAGCCAAAGAAGAAAAGAGTATGTCAGACAACCCTCTTAATTGTTTTCAGCAGCTTGCAGAAATAGGTTCGTTCAGCTTAGTAAAGCATGGAGTTACACGTTCACAGTTTAGAGGTCTGGATTAAAGAAATACAGTTTTTGTGAAAAACTTGTGGATGGAATGCCAGGCAAAAATTCTAAACTTTCGTACAGTTTTCTGTACTTAATTTGTGTGTGTGTATTATGAAATTGGCCAGCTCAGCTGCTTGGCTCTTTGGCATTTGGATTAGTCATGGAGAGAAGACGGTCTTTGGACATTATATTTCAGCAGCTGGTTTATTTTGTACGTAAGGTGCTGCTATGTTTTGCTTGATGAAGAGCCCACCAGTGGAATGCTGTTACATCATGAGACATAACTTCAATTAGTATCAACTTCTAGAATGACAATTGAATTAAATATTAACATTTTCTATGCTTTGAGTAAGTAAACAAAGGACTCTGTTTTAATCTGCCTTCTCTGCAAGGGTGGATAAAAGGGGAACCTGTATTTTGAATAGCAAAATGGGGGCGGGGGAGAAGGGGGAAGCTTGACTACTCAGTTTTCTGTGTTGAATTAGCAAGATCAGGAAGGTCTCCTTGGGTTGGTGTTTTTTAATTTTTTTTATTATTATTTTATTTTTAAATCTAAAAATGTTGGGAAAGACAACTTTAGCCTTTTCATTTTGCTGGAGATGCTGTATACTCTGATGTACGGGAAGAGGTTAGATTCAGTACAGGCTCTTTCACAAGGAGAGTCAGGAATGCAGCAATTCTTCACAAACTCATCTTTTTTTCCTTCCAACGTGTTCTAAATTATTAGAATAAGTGCAGTGCCTCTTCACCATTTGTTTCGCTTTCTTGGCACTGTGGGATTGAAATCCTATTAAAGCCACTGTGATCTGTGACTTAAGTCTTTACCTGTGAGGGACAAGTTGTGGGATCAAAGTCTATTGCTGGGGTAGGCAAGCTCTGCCTTTCCAAAATAAATAGCAGTATGTGAGCAGGGGGTAAAAACAAAGTTAATTATAGATTGTAAAAACCGAAGGGCATGAACAGGAGGGCAAATCTTTCCTGTGCTTCTCTGATAAATATGTTTAAAATACTTTAGACCTGTTCTGCTACCCTTTCTTCATCAAAATGCGAGTCTGTGGTAATGAAATGAACTTAAACTAAAGTGCTTTCTGCCTCTACGCAGCAGTTATGCAGCTGCTGAGGACTTCAGTTCTCAGCCACTGCTTTGGACTTGAATTTTTTCAGCGTGTAGTCATCTTATTATTATACTCTGGTTCCAGGCTCTGTGTTACCCTATGGGGTTTTTTAAGTGTGCCTGTAAGACACCTGTTTCTGTGTCAATGTGAATGTTATCAGTTACTTATCTGCAAAGACGTATAGCCCAGTTCCTTATTCTAACATACAGTATACAGATCCTATAATAATGAGAGGAGTGGACAGAATGCAAAAAGTATGGATAATTGAAAATGGACTTAAGTTGCACGTACAAAAGTGTACTCTTTCTGCACTGAGGAGGTAGATGATAGGCTACAAGATGAATTTTACATGGCTAAACAGGCTTTAATTTTGATTTGAAAACTAAACTGACGGTTATACAATTAATAAAATTCTTATTGTAAAAAGTAATTTACCTATCATCTAAAGTTATTGTTTCACTTATGTGATTAACTGTAAAGAAGTTTTTTTATTACGCTGTTTTCTCAGCAAAAATAACTGTCTTCTGTCGAAAATATGTTTAGCAAAGTTAAGTGAAATAATATAGCTTCTGAAATTGAGACTTTAGTATTTTGTATATTTGACATTTCATTTAGTTTAACACACTTTTGGAAGAATTTTGTATTGTTTACAGAAATGCTTAAACGTGTTTGGTTTTTTTTTTCCTTTTCAGTCATTATTTAACCTACTGGAGTTTCGAAGACTAGTTTTGAATTTCAATCCTCCTGCAAATGCTCAAGACTTGCCCCGAAACCAAAAGGTACAATTAAAAGCTAACTTCCTCTAGTGGCCAGTAAGGGCATTCCTTGTTATTGAATTTTGCACTGTTCCGCAACTCAAATTAGTGTGGATTTTATAGGTGCCAATTAACACTTCTCTGAGCTTCCTATTACGGATCTTACATAAAATACGTTAGCCTCACAGTAGAGTACAGGGCAGGGTGTTGCGAGGGGCAGAGTTTACTTGGCATACTTCTGCTTAGAGCAGGTTCAGTGGCAGGGCTTTGCTGATGCAGCTGTAGCAGCGCTGGCTCTGGTGGGTGAGCATTTCTAGTGTGAAGGAAGCTCATGTTAACAAACGCATTTTATTGTAGACCCCTCACACCATGCAGCTATGGGCATGCTTTTTGGCTACCCATATGTTTTTGATCTGTATAACTTTACAAGCAGCGTTGTTGGTGTTGGCCTGGCCGCTTTATTGTTTTTTCAGGGATGTTAAGTACTTGTAGCTCATGATCTGAGATTAAGCTTTTGGTTATTAATTTGTCTCTTCTGGCCTTCTTATGAGGTGATTGTCATAATTTTTCCCGTGCTTATTCTGGTACTCATGTGGGATTGAGGAGGGGGGACCTTGGCTCTGGTTTCTTGTGACCGCAGACTAGCGAGGGGGAATGGTTATGGACTTGGGGACAAAACAGACCTGTTTTTCTTTGTTTGTGGGTGCCCTCTGAATAGAGATATATGGGGGTACCTTCATTTCTACGTTAGGAAATAGAAGGGAAGAAAAGGGAAGAGGAAGTGTCTGTGTGAAGCGTGAAGGCACTCGATGCCCCGATTTTTAGCAATGGCTTACAGAGCAGTGATTTTTTGCATATCTAGAAATTAGGTTATTGCCTTTTACCCCTTTCTTTTGGATTTTAAAAAGGGAGTGTGTTGTCGGCCTGTTCTTAGTTGTTTGGTACTTCAGGCTTGACAGGAATGTTCACTAGCAAAAGTAAGAGCTGCAATTAAAAAAGCAAAAGAAAACAGGCATAGAGAAGATAATGTCCATTTTCTAAACCTTTAGGTATGTACCATAAAAGAGAAGTTGCATGTTCAGTCAGAGCTGTGTAATTATTCCCCTGCCCCCCCAGCCCTGTTCAAAGAGCAAGTTGTCACTTGTTGGGTGTTTTTTTTTGTGTGTTTGGGGCTTTTTTTAGGAAAAAATGTTTGCATTAGGTCATGAGATGGTGTGCAAATACAACATGGGTAGTATTGAGAGCACGTCACATAAGGGTGATGGGACAGTGTATTTTAGTAAGAAAGACGGAATAAAGTCATGCCTTACCGAAGAGCTGTACTGAAATATTTAATTCTTGATTTTTAGATTGACTTTCTGCCTGGTATTTCATTATTTGTCAAATAATTTGTTTTAGCAATATCCTCCAGTACTTGGAGTTCTTTACTTTCATTTCGCAGGGTGTAAAAAGCAGTTGGCATCTAAGAGGTGGTATGAAATAGATAATAACAAGCTGTTGTCTTTGAAAAACGTCTTGCCCAAGCATTGACACCAGCAGCCGAATGCCTTTAGTGATTCCAAAGTGCTATTTCTTAGAAATACTGACCATGACAGCCGGTATTAAGGTTGTGTGAAATGGTGTGACACCAGGCAAGTATATGTATTTCTGCAGAAACTTTACTTTCTGCAAGCCTGCTAGTAGTCTCTGGCGGTAGTTTGTATCCTCTCCTTTGTTAACTTAAATTCCAGGATGAAATAACATTATTAATTGGTGTATTCATCTTTCCCACCTACAGCTGAAAACAGATTGTCTTAGTGTTGAAATACGTTATGGGGAGAATTTAGGAAAAGAGATCACTTCACTAGTTGGAATTTAGACAAGTAGTAAAATAAGCATGCATGCCCCCAAATTTGGTGCTTTAATTTCTTTGTAAGGTGAGGGCAAGTAGAGGCAAATTGATTTAAAGTTGTAATATAAGCTCCCAGTTGACAAAAGCGCTGGAATTTACTTCCATCTGCTTACTTTTGTTTTAAAACTATCTTGACTTTGTTTTGTTTTGTTATTTTTTTAACTAGTACTAACTACTGTATGTGACCAATGTTCCCTAGACTCAAATTTCCTTGCTAATAAAGACCAAGTTTTAATAATCCCAGATTTTCTAGACTTTGGTTTACATCCTGTTGTTCTTCCAATTGGTGGAAAGTAGAGGTTAATGCTAGGGTCATGACAATCTCTTGATTTAGAATTAAAGCATGCAGTTGTACTTAAGGGAATATTGCATAGTGGGATGTTTTTATTCTTCCCTATCAATATATTGAATCCAAATGCTATTAATAATTTGCAATGTAAAATTTTTAATCCAGAAATCATTGGTATGAATTTTCACTTAAAAAAAACCCCGAACCAAGCAACAGCCCAACCCCGTTTGCCCTAGCTAATTGGACTTTGTTTGTCTGGATTTTAAACTTGGGCATACACTTAAAATATCCAATCTGTTTTTGTTCTTTTTCATTTGAAATTCATTTTTCTTCCTTGATGTGTTCCTCAGCTTCCTTCTGTAGAACAAATACAGTTTTCTGTAGTTACTGCAGCCTCTTGGCTCTCCCAGTTCTCTTAACTCCTGCTGTCATATGAACAGATCTTTTTTGCTGTACACAGTGAGTCCAGTTAAATATTTGGTGTCGACGACATCTTCAGGAAACATTTTATTATCAGAGGAAGTGTGTTGCTGTGCTACAGGTTAGCACATCCTTCCCTCTGTTTCAACATTATCATTATGCCGGTGCCCTGGCGTACTCTGATTCACAGTAATGAATGTTTGCTATGTATTAAACATGCAGATTGCTTTAGAAGCATTTCGTAATCATAAATTGTTCCAACATCAGTGTATTAAGAAATTATTTATGCAGGCAGGTTAGGTGGTAAAATAGAGAATGTTTTAGATGGTGGACGTTTCATACAGTTTTTATTTCAAAGTTGATTTTAATCTCTTTGTGTGTTGTTGTACCTACAGGATGCTTTAAAATTGAGAGCTGTATGCTGTGCTGTGATTACTTTAGTAGTTCTTTTGTTTTAATGTGCAAGTCCTTTGTGGGACTGTTTACCTTGTCCTGGGGACTGATTCATGTCCTTTTGAAGATTTTAGGCTTTGTTTAGTCAGAATCACTGTTTGTTGTGGTAATGCCAACAGAATCTGGTCAAGGATCATGCCTAATGCATTAAATCAAGCTTTCTCAAAAAAACAACAAGCATTTTTCTAGTTTTAGAGAACTTTTATAGGCTTTACAGAAATACTTGTTCTGGGTAATTCTACCGACATCAGTAGCCAGTTTTTAAACCTCAAGCTACAAGTATGCTTAAAACTCATCCAAATTAGTAGTGTAAATTTGAGTAAGTAATGCAATAATACTCATGGCCTATGAACTTCAGATTTAACAAAAGGAAGGTGAGATCTAGAGTATTCTGTGGTCACTTATTTATATTATGCAAATGAATTATCACTGGTATTAAAGCATCTTGATAAAATACATCTGTATCTAAAACTTGAAATTCTATTCATTTTTAATAGATCACTTTATGAAAATAGTAAGAAAAAATCACTTTCACAATTTGTTTCCCTCTTGTTATAAAGTGCTTTAAATATGTACATGGGAGACTGATTTTATTCTTAAATTATGATCATTGAATGCTGAATTAGGGTGACACTTGATGAAGTCTTCAGCCTTTTATGTGAACATTGTTTATAATTGGCAGGTGTTTTGCAAGGTGAACTAGAAGAGCAAGCAAAACTTGGGTATTTACGTGACTAGAAGTATTTTTTACGTATTATGCAGAGCATGTTCCAATTCACCACACAGTTTTTAAAGCTGAACTAAACCAGACTTTATGTACAAAAAAGCTTTATGCATACTGGATTGACACAGGAGTGACTAGATGAGACTGCTGTTTGATGAGCGTGTGAAACAGTTTGTCATCAAGTAATTAGAGTTTGACCGGCATCTGACATCCGTGCTGCCTTTGAATGATACTTTGTTCTAAAGTACATGGGGTTTAATTTCACAAGTATTTGTCAACTATCTGCTCAGGAGTTTGAGTGATATCCAATCTCCGCAGCATTTGTAACCTGTGGTTTAATCTATGGTATGACAGACTTGTGTTTCAGTTAACTTGCTTTTTATTATACAGGCAGAAAGTATTTCTTCTGCTTCTGTCCTGGAAAACAGAAAAAGAACTCCATATTCCCCATGAACTATGCTTAAAAAAAAATAATAGAAAGGAGAGCAGGCTAGTTCTTTTACTTCTGTCAAAAAAAAAATGATTTGTGTGCATCTTATAAATTTACTTTTCAGTAAAAAATAAGCTTGTAGAGGTACTAGGCAGTGTGTAGGCTCACAAGAAATTCTTCTAGACGTATAGAGGAATACTAATTTAAATGAAATCAATGCATATTGTTGCAGTGCATTACTTAAGGCTTTATAAATCTCAGGAACAGCAGTTCTGTCTTAAATGCAGCTCAGCTTGTCCACTTGTCTATTCAGCCCCATTTCAAGTCAAACAGTCACATCTAGATGTGGTTTCAGGGAGCTTTCAGTTTCTGAAATGTAATTTTCTTCCCAGAGAACTACATTATTTTGTAAAACTGACAAGTAAAAGGCATGCAACACTACCTTGGTAGTACTACAAGTAAGCTCCCATATTATGATGATTGGCTGGATGTATGCTCAGTTCCTTGGGTAACACTTCTGTAAAGTAGATTTTTGTTACCACTTTGTTAAATATTTTTTATTCTTCAAATTCAGGAACATAGGAATCTGCCTTTTATGCGTGAATTGAGGTACCTGTTTGCACTTCTAGTTGGTTCGAAGAGAAAATATGTTGACCCATCAAGAGCGGTTGAAATCCTTAAAGATGCTTTTAAATCAAATGATTCGCAACAGGTAATTCCTATGTATTTTTGTTCAAGCTTATGCATGTTTTCACATGGTCATCTGACAATAGGAAATAATTAAAATGGACAACAAAAATTCAAACTGTCCACAGAAAATAAACTTTTAATTGTCACAATCTTTGAGCTTTCTCTCTAATATTATGTGATCTCTAGCCAGTTTTAATAAAAAATAAATAAAAAATCTGGACATCATGACTGTTTTATTCAGTACCCTTTCTCCTTGCTATTTTAGAAACTAATAGTTCCACATTCTTGCTTTTAGGGTTTAGTTTAACTTCTAAGTCTGTGCTTTTTGAAAGAGCTTTATTCCTGTGATCTAACAGTACATCCAGGGCTGGTACAGTCCTAGTATACTATTTGTGTAGATATTGGTTTGGAGTGTCCTAATATTCATATTTCAAGATTCTTGCCAAGATCATAGCGGGTATATTTTGCTTTTCTGAGAAACACTTTGTTTCTTGAGATGCTTTATTTTTCCCACATGTGGTTATATGTCTAAGCTGTTTAATTACAACAGCATGCTGAATTTAGTGCTCGATGAAAGTAATATTAGTTACCGCTTGTGAGATACCAAAGGGTTTGAACAATGGGATTCATAAGATGCCTTTGGACTAGCATGGTATGAAAGCTGACCCCAAGTAATAAGGATCACAGGACAGTGTAATGGCTGAGGAACACCAGAGCCTTAGTGTGCTCCAAGAGCCACCCATAAAAAAAAACAATCATAGCATAGTCTTAGACATAGTGTGATTTTTTTTTTTTTTTTTTTTTTGGAGCTCTTGTCAGGGGGAATACTGCTATACTAATCTTGTAAGGTGACACTTCATTGTATTGTTACATATGCAAACATATACTGACAATTTTATATTTTTCAACAGCAAGATGTTAGTGAATTTACACACAAATTATTAGATTGGCTAGAAGATGCCTTCCAAATTAAAGCTGAAGAAGAGAGGTAAGGTTTTTTTTGTTTGTTTGTTTGTTTTCCTAGCCCTTTATCCGGCTTGGTTGGGTCTTTTTCAGCCATACAGTGAGAAGTGGATTTTTGGCTGTTTGCTTTGCTTTTTCTCATCAAAATGTTCAATATACTTCTCAAGTAAATATTCATCGTTTGTATAAGTGAACATCTGTAAACTGTCTTTTGAATACATAATTATTTCTAGAATGTTGCAGGAAATAGTTTTTACAAGGGTTTTGTACAATTTGACCACTCACGAATTGAATCTGATTTACATAAATTTTCCTAGAATGAAGCACTTCTAACACTTAATTTTCACAATATACTTATAATTGCAAATATGTGAATCATTGCTATTGTCATTAGAAGAAAGTATAAAACTTAATGAACAGTAACTGAGTAAAATAGGCAGCATTTCCATAATGAATTCAGAATATTCTGCTCATGGTTTTATGACAGTTCATAGCTTTGTGTTTGGTTTTTGCACTAACATACTTTCTGTTTTCAGGGATGGAGAGAAACCAAAGAACCCAATGGTGGAGTTGTTTTATGGACGATTTCTAGCAGTAGGTGTACTTGAAGGTATGCATCTGAATTTACTTTGACTTCTGTGCTCACGTCTGCTTAATGTGTGTGTCTAAGTACACAGGTGAATGATGTGGTTGTAGCATTTTAGCTACTTCTGCAGAAGTGCACTTGAAGAATACACAGTCAATCTGTGACAAAGGTTTGTCCTGAGAATATGAGACTGTGACAGTAAATGTAGTGAACTGCAGCAGTCCAGGCAGACTGTTTTGGTAACTTTCAGGAGCTGAGTGTATGTACTTAAGTGCAGTACAAGTTAGGGTGAGATGCTGAGCAAAAATGCTTGCAAGAAATTATTATCAGGGCACTTTTGCCACTTACTAATGATATACAGAAGACAGTTACTGTATTTTATTGAGCTAGTCTCTTGCACTTTCTCTGCTTCATTTAATGCAATTTAAAATTTCAATTACCACCTTTTCTTTTGCACAAATTCTGGTATGGATAACTCACCCTCTTAAACGTAAAGTTTGTTGAAAACAAGTCAGTGCGAACCTGTTCAAGGGGAGTGTCAGAGATAGTACTGAGGAGGAAGAGACTGTACAACAAGCTTCCCTTTATCTGATCTGCATATAGTTAGTAGATCGGTAGAACTGCAGCATTCTCTATTTCCAGGAGGCCAGCAGTTGTGAAAATATTTTTAATGTTGGTGATTCTGTCCCCCATCCCGAGAGTGAATGACTCCTGAGATGCATCTGAATGAAGCAGCTATAATCTTTAAGGTGGCTTCCAGATTGTTCCTTGGCCTGGAACAGTGTATCTAATGATTTGTTGTCAGATTTTGAAACCATTCTGCAGATTCCTTGCTACTAGCTAGTATTCTTGCTCCTGTGGCTTTGGCTACTTTCATCCCTTAGGTTCTCATCTTAACTGAGGAGATATGTAAAAAATCAAACCAATGAAAAGAAACTGGTGGGTGTAAGAAGACTTGTTACTGACTTTAGGATGAAATAAATTGAAATTGGAGATTGAAATCACTTGTCACCCTTATTTCTCCTCATGTTTGAGTTTACATCTTTATACACTGTTACCAAATTATGGTCTTGTTTTCAGGATGGAAATCATGAATGTTCTCTTTTGTGGTTTATTTTTGCAAAATGTACTTATACAAAGTGCTGTTTCATACCAGCAATTCCACTGACTTTGCTGATACAATGTAGGGTTGTATTACTGAGCTGCTATGTGCAGGAGGAGGACTTTGATTTATATGTGTAGAACTTCCCATATTTCTGTGGTGCCAAGTAATTTTTAGTTTTGCTTATTAGCAGTAGATGCAAAAACAATATAAAAAAAGGGGTGAGGAGGAAAATACAGTAATTTTCAGTATTATGTTCAAGTGTCTTTTTCACGTAGCTTTTTTTTCATACAGGTAATTGAATTAATCAGTAAGAAAATGTGGGTATTGTTCAGTAGACTAGGTGAGGTGACCTAGGATTGTTTGGTTTTTTTTAAAGGTAAATATTTGTTCCTAAAACCCTAACTGTTTAATTTCTTACATGAAGGCAAAAAATTTGAAAACACAGAAATGTTTGGCCAGTATCCACTCCAGGTTAATGGCTTTAAAGATCTGCATGAGTGCCTAGAAGCTGCAATGATTGAAGGGGAAATTGAATCTCTCCATTCAGAAAACTCTGCAAAGTCTGGTCAGGAGGTGAGTTAAGTGCTCCTGTGGGCTTCTTTCAGGGTGTTGTAGTGCTCTTTATTTTTTCATTGGGATTCATGGTTGTGTTTTATGTGACCTGCTGCTGCACAGGTTCTGATGTCTGGCATAATTGGATTGTTAATTTGGGGGGTTTGTATCTTTCTTGGAATATCTAGAGTATCAACGTTTTGTATTTTTCATAAGATATGAAGTTCCTGCTTATTAAAGCCTGGCACAAGTAAGTGCTTACAGTAATTTGGCACAGGCTGGTTCCCACCTGTTGCTGCTATTTGATCTGCGGAGAGGTCATGGGTATAATGTCCTGTGGTAGCTGACCACTGCTCTGACTGACTTGCTGCCCTGTGCCATACTGTAAACAGCAACCGTGAGCTGTCTGCTTGACTTACTTCAAAGCATTGTTGTTTTCCCTCTGTGCCTCTGTCTTGTAATTCCTCGGCACCCCAGCCTTCTTCACCTCTCCCCTTTTTACTGATGTTTCCCAGCGTCCTCCTCTTCGCCCCC
This sequence comes from Ibidorhyncha struthersii, assembly GCA_013398815.1. Taxonomy (NCBI): domain Eukaryota; kingdom Metazoa; phylum Chordata; class Aves; order Charadriiformes; family Charadriidae; genus Ibidorhyncha; species Ibidorhyncha struthersii. The sequence goes on along the minus strand of VZSZ01010259.1, from coordinate 1,671,206 downwards.
TATGGTAGGCGATTCTCCTCCTCTGCTGGCAGTGGTGTACAGACAATACTTGCTCTATGGGCCGCTGTTCCTCTCGGGAGAGCTCTTGCTAGAGCAGGAGGCTGCCAAGTGTCAGAGCATGCTGGAAGCATGGATGGAGGGATTCAGATGGAGACTCACTAAGAAGCGGGGATGCAGCACATGGTGTTGGGATGAGGTGACAAATGAGTTTTCTTGTGCAGAAGTCCCAGGTTAGGGAAAAGAGGTAGTTGGACTGATGGTGGCTGTAGAACTAGGAGGCCGTGCTCTGAAATGTCCCCTCTCATTGCTGGCATGCATATATATGCCCAGCATTTTTCTCTGGCAGAGCGCACTCTAATAACCTGGTTATTGATACAGAAAGACAGGAATCCCCATTGCCTATAAAGGCTGAGCTACTTTCTCTGCACACAGTTGTTCCATGTTTCACCACAGTTATTCTAAAGATGTGAAATCTTAGGAGGTTTTTGCTACTTAAGTTCAGGTATAGTTTCTTCCTTGATGTCAATCTTTTGCAGTAATGAAATTTTGCTTCCTTTAATTGTATCAGTGTACACACGGGGTTTAATTACTAAGCCTAGTGATGCACACTGAAATCATCCTCCAGTCTGAAGTTATATTTCCAATTTTGTGGAAAGACCCTTTTGCAGTCCCTTTTTCTGGTCAGCTATTGTTGGTCAAATACTGATCAACCAACTCAGGTGTTAACAGGCATTTTCAAATGTATTTGCATATCTTACTGGGTGTGTTCTTCTTTGACATGGTGTTTAATTTTTCTTATCCCAGCACTTGTAGAAATGTCTTCTTATGATGAGCATGCCTCCTGAGATATAGCTGGAAGAAAAAAAAAATCTCAAATATCTTGGTATAATCCAAAGTTCAATTTCTTTATGCAAGGTGAAATATTCTATGTACCTACTACGAGGGCACAATTGTTCATCTTATGGACTGAAAGCTGTCTTGCAGTTAAAACTGGTGTGCATTCATGCATAAAATGTCAGTTCAGTTATAAATGCTTGACTAGAAATGTCAGACTTGGGGATTTTTTTGTTGTTGTTTTGTTTTTGAGGGTTTTTTTTGACCTGGAATGTGAGGAGAGTATGGGGAAGAGGATGGTCACGTACATGTGAAACTGTCAGGGTTTTAATCAGTTTGGCTTCTTAGTGTGTGGAAATGGAAGTGAAATAGTCACATGACAGATTGACAACAGTGGGAAAACAAGAAAGGTAATGTGTTAAGTCCTGGTCTAGAAAACATTACTGCGTTATTACCAGAGCCAAGTAAATTGGTTGCATTTCCCTGAACTGAAGTAATTTATTTATAGTGGCTGCTGCTGTTAGTAGTTATGTTTAAACATAATGCCTCAAAGATGTTAACAGTAAGGTTTGGAAGTACTGAAGGAAGCTGAATTTCTTCTAGTTTTAATGGAGTCTGTCTCCACTGAACAAAGACTTCAAGTGGCATTTGTCCAAGCTGGTAGATATCAAAGCTTAAAGAGAATAATATTAACGTGGTACTTGCATGCGTTGAAAGACCCATTTTATCCTGAAAGTAACATTCTAATTTTTTTTCCTTGTTCCCATCATTGCCTCGAATGGGGTATGTAGCTTGTTGTTAATTATTATTATTACCATCACAATGCCTAAAAACCTCAGCCATGGAGCAGGGTGTCAGCAAGCAAGCTAACATATGAACAGAAAAAAAATTCCTATCCCAAGGAACTTAAATCCAAATTCAAGAGAAGATGGAGGTCAATGCGCATACTTGGAGTTAAAAGTGTGGGGAAAATAATATAACATTTGTCAGCATGATGGTTGATGAACTTCAGCACATCAGAAGCTTAGTCATCGTTAAGTAGTTTGGGGGCCTTGCAATAAAAGGGTTTTAGGGGGAAGGCTTGTGGTGTGGCTTTGCTGACTTTAGCATTGAAATTTACTGCTGTGTGAAGTTGCTGCAAGAGAGAGGTCATGATTATCTCCTTTAAGTTTTAAAAGGTGTTTACTGGAGGCTGATATAGGCAAGAAAAGGGAAGGCAGCTCATTTCACATGTAAACACGAGAGGAGTGATGCTGAAAGGCAATGAACTGGGAAAATTCAGCAACATCCTGGAAATCTATAGTGTGACAAGGCTACGTGTGCTAAGGCCAGGCAAGAGGAGAAGAGGAAAACATTGCACTGAGGTGTGAAGCGATGAGAATGTTGACCTGAATTTTAGCCATAAGCACAGGAAGAAAAGGCTGTCTTGGAGGTATTGTATGAAAAGACTATTCAAGACATTTGGCTGGATAGGAGAATTTGAAGCCAGCCTTGAGTCAAATGCCACGTCTGGGCTGTTGGCATTGACGTCAGAAATGTGTGGCAACAGTGTCTGCAGCAATCAGAGAAGCTTGAGTTGATGGTTAGACATCCAAAACACATTAAATGGTTAGACCATGGCTTTTATGTTATAGAGTGGGGAGAAAAAAGGAACTCTAATGCTGGAACTGGATCTGAATTTGTCTTGTATTTGGGAAATGAAGTATGTAAGGAAAGAAATGAGAACTAAGGATAGGCCTCTACTGAATACTCAAAGAAAACTGGGATAAGGTGATGATAACATGTATTGGTCCATGGGCAGATTACTAGTGATTAGACACATGAGCAGAAACTTCAGAAGAGGCTCTTAGTATGGAGGAGCTTTCAAGAAAAAGTAGCAGTTTTACAGCATTGAGAGAGCATGTCTGACCCAGCCCAGAGTACTTGCTGATCCTGCTTCAGAGGAGCTCGTTAGAAACTTGGAGTGATACCAGGTGAATGAAAGGGTCAGAAACTTGAGTCTGAGGGAGCTAGCTGGAAGAGCACTTGATACAGTATAAAAACTCTTTTCAGTGGCCTTCGAGAGTTAAAGGAGAACAGGACAGTTGACAAGGCAGGTAGGTTCAAGCATAGGCTGCTTTTAGTACGAGTGGGACAAATATGAAAGGAAGAGGCCTTCCTGCCTACTCCGCTTTAATGCGGGTAACGATAGGTGAGTTGAAAAACTCTGGTGCAGCATGGGTGACAAATGGTCTGTGTTTATAGTGAAGGCGAAAGATGTGAACTTCGGGAAGCTTATGTTGATCCATCCTCTAAAACCAGTTTCTCCCATAGCTGTCGGTCTGCTGGTATTGTAACATTATTACTAAAGTTCTGCTTTTGGAAGGCATTCATTGTGGGGTTTTCTGTTTTTCTTTTGTTCAGCACTGGTTCACTGAGCTTCCTCCTGTCTTAACTTTTGAGCTATCAAGATTTGAGTTTAATCAGGCTTTGGGGAGACCAGAGAAGATACACAACAAATTAGAGTTTCCTCCAATTTTGTATCTGGACAGGTACAGTATAATATTATCAACAAAGTCCTAGTATGAATATCAATTAAATCTCATCAGTCTGGTAAAGTTGCTGGTGCATCTTGTACTTGCTTAAATCACAGTAAATTTCTGTTGTGGCTGGACAAATTAAAATTTTCATGGGTTTCATCTGTTTCAGAAAATACACATAGATAACAATTTAAGATCTACGGCTACTTTGTGCCAAAACCTGCTTATACGTCAGTCTTTAATTTATTGCTAGGTAGTTGTGTACACAGGCAAAATACTCTGAAAAATCACAGTGTTTGAGTCCATTTGGGAAAGGGGGTGAGTAGTCAGATATTTCGTGGTGTTCCAGATAGACTACATGGATCGAAGAGGACTCTCAACATCAGTGCATGCTGTTCGTATGTAGAGGTGAAATACTTGGCTTTCAGATAGATGCTGACTGTTATTTGTGAGCCTAAACAATGAAATGGGAGTATTGCTACGTGGTTGCTACATAAACCACTTAACTTAGAGGCTTTCTAGTATGTGTTTGTATACTTTTATATGACACATCCATGGTATGTACAGAGCTTTTGACACTGGGAATAAAGCATCTTCTGAAAGTTGTGGAAGGGGAGGCTTAATGGGGTTACTGTTTTCTCAATTCTGTTTTACTGCTTAACGTGTTGTAGGTAAAACAAGGTTCTAAAGAGGGTTAGTTTTTATTGATACTAAACAGCATGGCTGATGGGTACAGACCTCAGTTTCAGTGTTGGAATATGATGGGCTGACATCTCTCTCTAATCTTCATGTTTTACAGGTATATGCACAAAAACAGAGAAATAACAAGAATTAAACGGGATGAAATCAAGAGACTCAAAGAGTACCTCACGGTTTTACAGCAGAGATTAGAACGGTACTATAGATAACTGTTCCCAGTGCAAATGCAAATAATATTATGGGCTACATAGAACAACTCCTTTCAACTATGCACTTTGTGTGTAGTTATTTGCTCTAAATTTCCCTTCTGTATCTCTTCTCTTTTATGATTTTTCTTCGAAATTTTGTATAAGCGCGGTAGTTCTGGTGCATGAAATGTGCTAGGAAAGGCTTGCTTTATTTAATTGCAGTCAACCAGAAAAAAAATCCCCCCCCTCTTTTATTTTCTTTTCTTTTTGTATATGCGAGTCATGGCATTAATACGTTTTGTGGTTAACAGATATTTAAGCTATGGTTCTGGTCCTAAACGATTCCCCTTGGTAGATGTCCTGCAGTATGCCTTGGAGTTCGCATCCAGCAAGCCAGTGTGCACGTCTCCCGTCGATGACCTGGGTGCTAGTGCCCCTGCCAGTGGCACACTGCCAGCCCAGACCTCACCCAGGTAAGGGTTGCCTCCCGCTCTCCCAATGTGAGGGGCCAGTCATCCCCGGCTGGAAGTTTAACTGATGCGTTTACTGGATTAATACAACTGGACATCTCCTAAGGCGTATAGCATAAACTTTCTGCTCTCTTCCTAGGAGTATTTTTCAGCATGACAGACGTAAATAAATAAAGAATGTTAATAATCTGGGTTTGTCTCATGCGCTTATAAAAATGTCTTTAGGTGGAAAATTACCATTTTCAACCAAAGCACAATTCCGCCTACGGTTCCACGTAGACACAATATCTGGTGAGGTCACTGCTTCCCAAGTGTATTGTTTAAGAATCTGAATTTGGGCAGCACCATCCCTGGGAGTGTTCAAGGCCAGGCTGGATGGGGCTTTGAGCAACGTGGTCTAGTGGGAGGTGTCCCTGCCCATGGCAGGGAGATGTGAACTAAATGATCTTTAAGGTCCCTTCCAACCTAAACCATTCTACGATTCTACATATGTGCTGCAGAGCTTCAAGGTTCCTGGTGTACAATTTATCTGTTAATTTTTGCCTGGGAGTTAGGCTCCTTTTCTGCTTTGCAGCTTATACTTCTCGCTGAGTTTGTCACCAACCTAACAGTCTGACTTTTAAATACAGAATAGCCAAAGTATTCAGGGAGGTAGAGGTCCAATAATGTTGTTTTTCTCTTTATTGAAGCTAGTAACTATGTAACAGTTAATAGACTAGAGCTTAGGGTAGGACTTGGCTAGGTGGACATTAGCAGTTTATAACAGATCTTTTTTTATATTGCATTCAGAAAGTAGGGTTCTAGGTTCTGGTCCAGTCAAGATGGTTTCCTTTGTACTTCAAACAAGTGAAGTAAATGAATCTAAAAAGCCTTTAAAATATTTCACATGTCTTACTGGTATAATGTCATCTTACTGATGATTGATAAGAAAAGACAAACTTTTAAAAGCTACCATTGCTTGCATGAAATACAATATCAAAAGTAATATACTTTGTTCAAAATCCTATATAGGAAGTCTGTTCTGTCAAAATGTAAGTGTTAACGACTTTTTTTGTCAATCTGTAGAAACACAACAGCATGTTGTGTGGAATGACATAGTCAGCTCTTGCTGTTCTCAGAACTTTCTAAACTACTGAAGAAGCCCAGTTCCCCAGGCTGTATCGTGATGCTGTGCACAAAGTAAAAAGTCAGAGGCTTGCTAGAAAGACCTTCAGATTCCTGTTATGCATATGATTACATATAGCTGGTCTTGTTGATGGGAAGAGAAAAATCTGTAACGCATTTTAACTTTTAATATTCTGCTACTCTTGTAGAATTCTCCTAAGCTGGCTGCTTTGCTGTTTGAGTTACAAGACTTGTTTGGAAGAAGTTTAGATGGTTTGGTGCTAAATTTCTGGTGTGCCATAAATATCAGAGATCCCTTCATTGTTGCTGTTCAGTTAGCATAAGTTCTAGGCAGGTGATTGGAAAAAGAAAGTCTACTAGGCATAAGACATGTGAAGAACTTATTAAACAGAGAACTCGTATTTATTGGATTTTATGGTCAATAGGCCCTAAGACAAGCTACTGGGATTTTTCTCTCTGCAGTTTGGCAGTAAATGTTTCAAACCACAGGGATAACTTGTATCACGTTATTTGAAAGTGTTACATAGCATTTTGAGTAAACTAAACTGTGGCTTGACCGATCCAATTCCGATTCAGTTGTCTTTGGTAATGGCAGCCAGAGTTGTTATTGTGCTAATTTGTAGTGCACCGCAAAGTTTTCAGAATTTACGTAGTAATTCCATATTGATACTGTAGGTATCTTTCCTGGATTGCACTGTAGGAAATTATTACCTTTAAAATTTCTGTTTTCAGATGAAAAGCTTATTTTTATGGTATAGCTTTTTAGTGTGTATACGTGATGATTCAATTTTTGTATTTCATGTTTTGAATGAATGCAGCACAACAGAGCAGCAGGGACCTTCATCTTCAGATGTTCCAAGCACATCTCCTGTACAAAGATCAGTAATACATAAACCATTCACACAATCACGGATTCCTCCTGATCTGCCAATGCATCCAGCGCCAAGGCACATCACAGAGGAAGAGCTGTCTGTCCTAGAAGGCTGTTTACATCGCTGGAGGACTGAAGTAGAGAATGACACTAGAGGTAATGCAGAAGCTGGAAAATGCATTTGCCTTTGGAAAGGATTTTTGGAAATGGCCTTAATGTCCATGTGCATGCAGAGTTGCTTGTTTCGTACTTCCAAACTTATATCTAGCACATGGGAAGGGAAGTCACTTAGAAGTTGTAGTAGACTGGAGATATATAAACTGAAGATGCACACTAGGCATTGAGCGTGGCAAACACAGATGCTTGAATGCAGGTTTCTGTGTGTGTGGTGTTGGGGGGAGTAAAGTGAAATAGAGATGGGATCCAAAGAACGTCTCTGCTGATGTGTTTGAGCTGTCAGTGTGATAATGGCTGCTTTATGAGGGAGTTAGGGTAGAGCAGCCCCTTCTATAATGGAAAATTCAGCGAATTTCTGAGCAAAGGCTTTTTGGAGTGGGTAGAGCTTACAGTCTATTCTGTTGCTCCGAGGGAAACAAGGGAAGTGGTTGTTCCAGCAGGGGTGGGCTTGGTTGAGCTCTAGGAAATGAGCAGTGGCATGTCATGAATCACTCACTCTGCTTTATCATCTGAGAAGGTTTATTATTTGGCATGTAGGTAGATGAACAGATGCACAAAATGTGAAGTGTACCCTTGTTTGAGCCTTTAATGAGAAAAAATGAAATTGTAGCCATGTGCAATTATGCAGCGTCATGGAAGAGAGCTTCTTTTTTTTATTTTTCTTTTAGACTTACAAGAAAGTATATCTAGAATACATCGGACAATTGAATTGATGTACTCTGACAAAACAATGGTCCAAGTAAGTACAATTTCTGCATGAGATAATTCAAAATAGATCCTTTCTGTCACTTCAATAAAAGTTCTTAGATGCTTGAAAATAGAAAAAGTATACAACAATTACATATAATAGTTTGAGAAATTTCATTGGAAAGTCATAATGGGTTTTGCAAAACTTTTAATTATGCACTGTCATATGAAAGACAGCATTACAATATTTTACAGGTGACATAAAGACAGGTATAACATGACACACTTAAGTTTAAGCAACTGTGTGAAGAAAAGCCCAAACATGTTGTATCTATGATCCACTTTTTTGAACTGAATGCAGAACTTCAGTTTTTGTATAACACAATAAATTTTTCTCACCCTGATTTGACCATATTGCTAGGTAGCCTTACGGCTTTAAGGTGGCAAAGCATCGGACACAAGAAACTATTATTTTTATACTTCATTGCTTATTGCCATTGTGTATTGTAACTTCTATACTAATACTAAAGAATTCAAGGCTCCTGATTTTAATTTGTAGTTAATAATGCCAGTGAGGCTTTTTTGTTGTTGTTTTGTTTTTGTTGGGCTTCTTAAAGCTCTGTCTAGATTTAGTATCAGTCACAACCTTGACTATTAGTATAAGCTGCCTTTTAGGGAGATTCTCATGTTCTGTAATCTGAACAGCATTTTTAGAATGCTTTACTATGGAGTCATGGCTTCTCTGGTATTTGTTATGTTCACATACTTATGTTTGCTCACTTTGACAGGTTTTAAGGTTAAGGATTACTTCCTCTGTTACTTTCTGTTAGGAAAAAGAACTATCTTCCTTCCAAGTAAGATCTGTTCAGCTTATAGTTTTCCTTGAGTTATGTTTTCATTTTGTACATGGCTTGTAATAGTTCCTGGCAGCTGAACTCTGATGTTAAGGATGTCAGGCAGACTTGCCTAGATGGCTTTCTTTAAGCTTGTACTGGCAGACATTTTTTTCTGTAATACTTGTGTTATAACAGGAAGGCTACAGGCTACATGTCATCTAACAGTAAAATGAAGTAATTCGGTGATCTCGCATCCAAATAGCTTACCTTTGTTTGCTTATGTGTTATAGGAGGAAATACCTCTGGATGGTGAAGATATTAGTCAGCAATCATTACAATGGAAAAAGGAGATTACTCAGTAAAACACTTTGTCCTAGTACAGATTTGCATAATGTAGACTAGATTTTTTTTGTTTGTTTTTGTTTTGAAACAGAATTCCAGAAATGGAGGATGATGAAGATGGTATATAGATTTGTAGAGGGGGTTCCTGTGCCATGCCTGAATGTAGTGGTGTGTGTTAAGTGATCGTTAGGGAACAACTACTGAACCCATCTGAAATCACAGGCTGGAAGCGAAGGCTGCCCTTCTGCAGCTCAGCTAGTTTTGTCCCTGTGGGTGTTTAGGCACAATGGGAAGGAGGCAGGTGCGTATAGCTGTCTGGTTTTCCCCTGCCTACCTCCGCATCTGGGCGATTGGATAGCATAGTATTGCCCTGTTCTCTGGGAGCAGTTTCGCAGTATTGATCTTTTCCTCTGAATGATGCAATTGTAGGACTGAAAGCTTTTCTCCTGTGAGTTGATAAAGGTCTGGGCACATAAAACTATTTTTTTTTGTTTTTTTTTTTGTTTTTTTTAAGGAAAATGTATTATATTTTCAGCATGCTTCCTATTATTCATATGAACTATTTAAGAAGTTGTTAATCTTCTTGTGTTCGCTTTGATTCTGAGGAAATGAGCGTTGTCCATAGAACCCTTGTCAAATTGTCACATGAAATATATTCCTGAATTTCTTATTTTGTCTCATCCTCCTGAATGGATTTCATCAGCTGCTTATTTGAGTATTTCCCTCCCCCTGTGAACTAGCTGTGAGGAAATAACACACCTGTTTTTCCTGTGGGAATTCATCTTTGTTCTGTAGCTACATGTGATGAGGGTGGTGAAGCTCCATTTCTGTTTCATGAGTAGTAAGTGTAAGCTAAGAAGCTTAGTGCCAACTATTTGCTTGTTATGTTGACCTATACTGTTAATTGCTGTTGATGTAATGGCTTATTGCAAGAGGCACCTGTTGACAGTGAACTCACCTATCCTCCAGTCACAGGCCTCTGTGGGGAACCTTCCTGGAAGCTCAGCATGGATGACTGACAGACAGCCAGTCCTCCAGAGCTGGAGCAAAGTGTGCGGGTTCTCAAGCTGACACAGTTAACATGGTTTTAAGTAAAACGATTTAAATCCAGCAGAGATTTTAATGCCCTATTTTAGGGTGAGGAAATTTTGTTGTCAAAGTCTAAAGAGCCATCACCTACCTTTTTTTTCTTTTTAATCAGGATCTGCATATATTTGTGTGCATTTGCATGGACTTGCAATCATTTTAGGAAGGCTTTCACACTGGCTTGATAACAGATGTTAAAAACCCCAGAGCATTCAGATTTAAGGACTTGTTAGGATTTCTGCTGTGTATACTTGTGTTTGGGAGACTTACAGTGCGGTTTGGTATCTAGGATGACAGTCTGTTTGATTTCAGCTGCGGTGCGGTCAGCCAGCTTTACAGTTCAAGGAGGGGTTGCAAAATCTCCAGCACTTGCATATAACCTGCAAGAGGTTAAAAATAATCAGGTTAAAAATAAATTCAATGAGTTTTTCAAGTCATAGTTAGGTACATATTTATGGTTACTAATTATTGTGGTGCTCAAATTATATTGCAACAGATATTTAGTACCGCTTATGTTAAATAAACCTTTTATCTACAGTCCAGACTGTGACATCAGCAAAAAGTTGTTTCAGTTCTTTCATCCTAGCTAAGCTGCTGTCATTCAGGCATACTGTGCATAGCAGGGAAGATCAGTTTTCCCTTTTATGTTGCATGTGCTGTTTCAGCGGGTGAAAACAAGCCAGTCGCTAAGATGCTTTTAAAAGACTTGTAAGTATGGAGGCACTCATTCCGCTTCTCTTTTTTTCAGATATCCAACTAGTTATGTAGAAACTAAGTTTACCGTTCTTCTTGTCAGTGAACAAATGTAAGGAAAGTAGGAATATTAAGGAATTAAGAAAAGAAGATGCCTGGCAGTAAAGACAGCAGAGTAGATGTTTGTGTTATAGACTCACTAATGTTTTTAAGGTCTCTTGTAACTGGTAGGGGTAAGTAAAATAGTTCAAAGTCCTTTTGCTTAGGGGGTTGCTCATTTTACCTTTTTGTTTTTCCTGTGTGTCGTGTTTTGATCCTGCTTAGCTTTTTGTTACTTCTATTTAATGTAGCTATTATTGCTGGCAGGTAGTAGGAACTAAATGCTGGCAAGGAGAGTTTGACATTTTGGGTT
>VZSZ01010259.1:1628142-1660260 GCA_013398815.1 Ibidorhyncha struthersii | reverse complement strand
TTTTTTTTTTTTTTTTTTTCTTTTCTTTTCTTTAAGGTTCCTTATAGGTTGCATGCTGTGCTAGTTCATGAAGGTCAAGCTAATGCAGGACACTACTGGGCATATATTTATGACCACCACCAGAACAGATGGATGAAATACAACGATATTTCTGTGACAAAGTCAACTTGGGAAGAGTTGGAACGGGACTCTTTCGGTGGTTACAGGAATGCCAGTGCATATTGTTTAATGTATATCAATGATAAGGAACAATACTTGATACAAGGTAAAGTTATGGATATGTTTTCCGCATGATATAGAATAGCGGAATGTATTGATAAAGTGAGCTTCTTTCAGATGGATTTCCAGATTTTTTAAATTATTTTAATAATTATTGGAAGTTCTATTTATTCTCATAACCATTAGGTTGTTTTTGTGGGTGGAACAATTGTTCTTCAACTTTTAGATTAATAAAGAATGCCATTGTTTCATCATTATTAAGATAGCAAAATAAACTAAGTTTGCTAAATTGTAAACATTTTAGCCAGGTGATCACATGTTCAGAATTTTGGAGATATCTCACTGAAGATTAGAACAGAAATATGGAAATAAAGAAATGACCCTCTTGACATTAGAATCCTTGTGTAGCTTTTTTTCATAAGATTCAGAACACTGATTAACTTTACTGGAACATGGAAACTTGAAGCTTTATGCAGTAGATTGGAATGTGAATAACTTAGCCCTATCAACCACACATTAAACCAAAGCAATACATGGACTGGGAAAACTTGAAAAAAGTTATGTAGTAGTATGTAATTATAAGGCTTTTTCCGAAGTGTTTGGAGAGAGGGCAGAAATCCCTTAGCATGAGTGTTGTGGGGCCTGATAAGGGAGACTAGGGAGCTGACTTTAAATGGCCAGAGATTCAATAACAAGTGGTGGAAAACTTTCATGTTCCTGTCTTTTCATAGGGCAGAAACCTAGAGTGTGCATTGATTAAATAAGAACCGGTATTAACCTTTACATTTCTAGATTGCCAGATTAGTAGCGGACTTAAAACCACAGGGTTTATGGGCCCTGTAGTGTGGCTGTGCCGTTCTAATTGAGGCCTGCTTGCTGGGGGACAATTACAGCTGATTGATTCCCCAGGATCCTAGGATGCTCTTGCAGAGACCATTAGAATCATAGAATCATCTAGGTTGGAAGGGACTTTAAAGATCATAGAGTCCAACCGTTAACCTAACACTGCCAAAACCACCTCTAAACCATCTCCCTAAGCACCATGTCTACCTGTCTTTTAAATACCTCCAGGGATGGTGACTCAACTACTTCCCTGGGCAGCCTGTTCCAATGTTTGACAACCCTTTCAGTGATGAAATTTTTCCTAATATCCAATCTAAACCTCCCCTGGCGCAACTTGAGGCCATTTCCTCTTGTCCTATTGCTTGTTACTTGGGAGAAGAGACCAACCCCCACCTTGCTACAACCTCCTTTCAGGTAGTTGTAGAGAGCAGTCTCCTCCAGGCTAAACAACCCCAATTCCCTCAGCCACTCCTCATGAGGCTTGTGCTCTAGACCCCTCACCAGCTTCGTTGCCCTTCTGTGGACATGCTCCAGGACCTCAGTGTCTGTCTTGTGTTCAGTTTTGGGTCCCTCACTACGATATTCAAGGTGCAGCCTCACCAGTGTTGAGTACAAGGGGACAATCACTTCCCTAGTCCTGCTGGCCACACTATTCTGATACAGGCCAGGATGCTATTGGCCTTGGCCACCTGGGCACACTTCTGGCTCATATTCAGCTGGCTGTCAAACAACAGCCCCAGGTCCTTTTCCACTAGACAACTTTCCAGCCACTCTTCCTCAAGCCTGTAGCGCTGTATGGGCTTGCTGTGACCCGAAGCGTAGGACCTGGCACTTAGCCTTGTTGAACCTCATACCATTGGCCTCAGCCCACTGATCCAGCCTGTCTAGATGCCTCTGTACAGCCTTCCTACCCTCAAGCAGATCAACACTCCTGCCTAACTTGGTGTCATCTGCAAATTTAATGAGGGTGCACTCGATCCCCTCGTCCAGGTCATTGATAAAGATATTAAAGAGAACTGGCCCTAGTACCAAGCCCTGGGGAACACCACTTGTGACTGGCCAGCAGCTGGATTTAACTCCATTCACCATAACTCTTTGGACCCAGCCACCCAGCCAGTTTTTCACACAGCGAAGCATATGCCCATCCAAGCCACGAGCAGCCAGTTTCTCCAGGAGAATGCAGTGGGCAACGGTGTCAAAAGCTTTACTGAAGTCTAGGTAGACAAAATCCACAGCCTTCCCCTCATGCACCAAGTGGGTCACCTTGTCATAGAAGAAGATCAGGTTTGTCAAGCAGGACCTGCCTTTCATGAACCCCTGCTGACTGGGCCTGATCACCTGGCTGTCCTGCATGTGCTGCATGACAGCACTCAAGATGATCTGCTCCATAACCTTCCCCGGCACTGAGGTCAGACTGACATTCCTGTAGTTCCCCAGATCCTCCTTCCGGCCCTTCTTTTAGATGGGCGTCACATTTGCTAACCTCCATTCAACTGGGACCTCCCTGGTTAGCCAGGACTGCTGATGAATGATGGAAAGTCGCTTGTTGAGCACTTCTGCCAGCTCCCTCAGTACCCTTGGGTGGATCCCATTTGACCCCATAGGCTTGTGTGTGTCTGTAGCAGGTCCCTCACCATTTCCTCTTGGAAATGGGGTCTTCATTCTGCTCCCGGTCTTCTAGCTCAGGGGGCTGGGAGCATTCTCGAAGCAAAGACGATGGTTACCTCATGTAGCTGATATCCTTATCAGTTGACTTTTCAAATCCCTGTAGGCCTACTCTCCTTTCCCCTTTTCTGCTGGGAAGTGGAGTTGTGTCCAACTCCCTGTGTCAGTAACACAATAAAGCTATGGTGGATTTTTGGACTTTTTTTTTCCTGAGTGTTTACAATCATAGAGTCTTCATAGCCTAAAAGGCTCATCTTTCAAAATGGCAATGATCTGATAGTGCCCAAGAACGTATAATCCAAAGATTGCAAGAGCAGTAGCTATATGTCTCAGTAGCAGAGGAGTGCTTGACAGACAATAAAACCAGTTAAATGTAATACAGTTTTAGAGTTTTGCTGATGACCTGCATGTTTCCAGTAATTCACTTTAAAAAATTTGTTAAACATACTTTCTTTTCTGCTATTCTTTCTTTTTCTGAAACTTACATTTCGTCTTACTACAGAGGAGTTTAACAAAGAAACGGGGCAGATCCTTGTTGGAATGGACACGCTACCTTCTGATCTAAGGGATTACGTCAAGGAAGACAATAAACGTTTTGAAAAAGAACTTGAAGAATGGGATGCAGAACTAGCTCAGAAAGCACAGCAGGAGAAGTTATTATCTCAGATACCCAGGGCACCAGCACCCTCACCTGCTCCAGGTTAGCAGCTTCTACCTGTTTGTAAAAGGAGTAGAACAACAAAAAATCACTGGATTTTGTATATATTGTCTTGCATTTTAAGAAAGGAGGAAAAAGTTAATTTGTGTAATCTTGAATTATAACTATTTACTTGGCCAAGGTAGCTGCACTTGAAGTTTAGTCTGTAGGGTTTTTTTTTGCATTTTATTTTTCATTTAAAGAAAGAAAAGATTTGTTGGTTCTTCCGCCTTTTCCCTCCTAGTTGTGCTTAGGTTTTACTAAATTAAATGATTTTTTTCTGTAGAAACTTTAGCCTTTTAAGATAGGTAATTAGCAGGTCTCACCAGTCTGTTTGGAGAGTTTATTAGTCCATAAGTGATACATATTCTTCTCTTCAGAGTGACTGAGTAGAAAACCTACCTCCTCATTTTGAATTGGGACAGAATTTAGAGCTGAAGAGAAGAATAATTTATTTGGTGTGATGTATTGAATAGAGTTAGCAATAGTAGGGCCCACTTAAGAAATTATTATGTAAAAAAGAGGGTATTAATACTGTGGAAAAGGCTCTGAACAGCAGCAGTGAGGCCAATGCTGTTAGGAGCCTAGCTAATAAAGACTACCGGCAATCTGACAATAAAACATATCACTGTTTTGACACAGAACAAGTTGTGAGGTTTTAGGTTGCGTCCGCCTTTTGCTCCATTGCAGGAGGCTGTGTGTACATTATCTAAAAGATGACAAGATGAATTTGTGTAGCGAGACTGCTGTCCAGATGTTCTCATTGTATTTTGAGTCATTAAGACTGAGCATCTATTTCTTATAACTATCTATGACTACAAACTGAATTTAAAAAGTGCAGTGATTGAACAACATTTCTCTTTTGCAAACTCTGTGGAGAGTGACTTCATCTTCTCTGTGTTTTGACTTCACAAACACTTTGAGACTGGTTTTAGTTCTTTTATTAGTAATGGAAAATACTAAATGAATATTTTATTTGACTGCCAATACTTGCTTTCATCATGTAAGGAATATAAGTTGCTATTGCTAATCAATTTTACTGCTCTCAAGTGGGGGAGACTTTGAGATTTCCCTTAAATCAGAAGAATATAATGCATTGATTTTTTTGTGAAGTAAAAATACATCTGGCACTCAAGTGGCTGTAGATCATTCCATACATTGGGTCTGTATCCCACAGAAAGTCCAAGCAGAAACTCGTCTTTGTTCTCAGTCATCTATGACTGATGAACAGCCTTCACTCAACAGCCTTGATGAGTCTATAGATAGGACGGGTCTGTTGTTACTAATATAAAATCATGGGTCCATTTATATGAAAGTGTTCAAAATGACCTAAGACAGACTGGTGTAAAGTTGTGTTTGCGAATGGTGTGACCTAACCTGTATTTTCTTTGTGGGTTACCTTATCTATGAGACAGTCATCCAAATAAAACTAACCAATTCAAAATTCATGCTTATGTTAACAGAAAAATTGTTATTTTATTTCTGTCACTAAGTTCAAGCAGGAGAACCAGAATATTTAGAGCAGCCATCAAGAACTGATCTTTCAAAGCACTTAAAAGAAGATTCTGTACAAGCAATCAATAAAGCTTTAGCTGAACAAGAAGATAGAGGTCCAGAAGCTATAATGGATACGGTGAGGATATTTTGAAGCTTGAAGTACTACTTTTGCTTCTATTTTGCAAGTGAAAATGATGTAACAGCTGATAAAAGGGCGTGTGTGGGGAAACTTTGAACTGAAAATTGCTGTTTCCTCAGGGACTGTCCAACACTAAATTTCATCCAGAAAGTGTGTCTTACAGTAATAGGTGTAGTAGAAGAAAAATACTACGATAGGTGTACTCTGTGTGATTAAAGTACTTGTCAAGAGTACAGCGTATTGTTCAAATGACAATCGTGTGTTTGTGTCCACCATCTTTTTAAAATGTTAGATGGTTCCATTTATTTTTGAGGAGTAAACATCGACATTCCATGTAAAAGACTTGAAAAATACAGCTTTAAACATTCAGTTTTTTATCTGAGAAAGGTAACATTATAACTGAATTCCCTTGAAAGACCTATGGAAGTTAAAGTAGCTTTCAAAAATAAGTTTTTTTTCCCAGCAGTATTCTGTAGCTTTAATGCAAATTCAGAACCTGATGAAAATTATTTTCTGTGATTCATCAGATGCATATATTAACTTAAAATGGTTATAAGAATTAGTATTGGGTGATTCTGTTTTCACTTCACACAACTAATACTAACAGGAATTGGAACTTCACGAATTATTAATGAAACTAATGTTTAAGTTTTTTCTTTCAGCAAATTTTTTTTTACTTCTTTATAAATGTATAGATTAAAACCCAATGTATTTGCCACAAAAGCAGGTGCCTTTAAAGCAATACATGCATCAGTCTTGCAATTATATGCGTAAGGATAAAACATACAAAATGTACAGTGTAGCTTCCTTAGGCACCTCTAGTAACCACTAGAGATACAGACAGTTTAGACCTGTGCAAAATTTGAAGCATGCTTCTTAAGTTCAGGTAGGAATACTCATTAAACAAAAGCAGTCTAGCCCTAGATATCTTTGGGGCCAGCAGGAAAGTCCTCTTAAAGCCTTTGAAAATGACATGACAATTTGTTGACTCTTATACCTGTTGTGTTTTCCATCCCTCTCTGCTGTCTTGTCAGGAGAGCAGAGAAGCATGCTTTATCTGCTAAACTGAAATCAAAGCTGATGGGGAAACTAATCTAACCCTGGATGAAAAGATGCTGTACCTTTAATGCTTTACGATACTGCATATCTGACTTTTTTGAGTTCTCAGAACACAGAACAGTTTAGGGGGAGCCTGTTTAATATGAGTTACCTCCAGCTGAAGAGGTAGCTATGAAGACATCAAACGCATGATGCTGTCCTCTTTCTAGGGTCTGTGGGCATCCATCCTGGTGGGATGTGGAAGAATCTTGCAGACTTGATTCCATGGATCAAGTGTTTTACTTTCCACAGTGATCAGCCTTAGGACTTTACAAGACTCTGGTTGAGGAACCACATGGGGAACATCATGATAGGCTTAATAAGGCAGATGCAGGTTGTCTTATTCCAATATCTTCACTGCATTGTTCTGCAACAAGGTGGATGGTTCTTCAAAAATAAAAACAAAACCCCCAAAACCATGCAAACTCTTTTATTTAGAAACAAATGTATTTCAGCTGTTAGAATCTAAAGCAAATTTCTAGCTAATCTGAAGGTACTCTGTTTAAAAGTTGCTCTCTGTGTACCCAAATTTAACTTGGGCAGAATTGTGCTTCCTTCTCACTGTATCAGCATGCTTTTTAATTATTCTACTTCCATATGCATTCTGACATGCAGGCATATATTCCTTTCCTCCACTTTTTGTTTGTCCATTTTAAAAGAAGGAAAGCCAACATCAGAACATGTAACAAACAGGACTGTAGGTTAGTCACCACATGATCATTTGTGTCCATTTTCTGCCCTTTTGTCCCTTTTTCTACCCTCTGCACAGTCTTCCTTTGTATTTATACACTGCTGGGTGTAAATAGATACTATGTGTATTTCTGGAATCTTGGTTAAAAATGAGACTATTGTAATAGTTGCAGAACAAGTGACATGGCACTCTATGACTGCTTAGATTAGAGTTAAGTCTTAAATTCTGCAAATGTTGTAAACTGGCTGTTACACAATGATAGACCATAGGACCTGAGATTTGTCTCTGTTGTTGTTTAAAACTTACTTCTACATAGCAAGAATTTCAGTGCCTAACATAATCTTCCCCTAATCTTCCATCTAATTACTTTTCTAAAAAAAATACACCCATTGAATGTAATGCACCTTTAAATATTCTTTCAAACATCTTAATGGCTAGAGGCTTTTTTGTATTTTTTTTTTTTTTTTTTGTCCAGAGCATCAGGAAATGTTAGCCTTTGGCTTGTTGCCATCCTTTAGGATGCGTTCATCAGATACTTCACTTATATTTAGTAATTTTTGGGGGGAATGTATGAAGAGAAGTGGTAGCTCACAGACTCATCCTTTAACAACTGCCTTTGATTTGTAACAGATGTTAGAGTTGTAATACTGGCATACTAACCTGTAAAGACGTGGTTAGTGAATAAAGGACAAACAAAATCCTTTTAATAACAATGGCTTAGTTTTAAAATGGACTGCTTAAAATTAAGAAACTGTAAGTAATTAAAGAATATGTGATATTTATAATTTTTTTCAGAACTTCATCAGTGCACATTGTTTTACTTCATCAGCCTGTCAGTTTGCGTGTGTCTGTAATTTTATCTTTTTTATTCTGATTTTTTTTTATTTCCCCACACACATACTGATAATGGTTTTCTTCTGCAGAGCTCTGATAATGCCCCAGCTCAACCAGCTCCTAACCAGCGAGTTGTAGAGGTGGCGATTCCTGATGTAGGGACTTTTGTGATTGAGTCAGAGGAGGGGGGTTATGACGATGAGGTACATTTGATTGCAACTGTGTGCACCGCTCCTCCTCGGTGCTTTCTTGTGCTGCCTGATGAGAATTTTTGGCATGTTTGCACATTGTGACACCTAACAGATTTCTGCAAAACTAAATGCTTAGCCATTTGTAACCTTAACAATGTCTTAATTTGCAATGAAATATGAAAGGAAAGCACTAGCTACTCTAATTGGGCACGCTTTGCATGTAGCATTTACACTGGAGGTATATTTGTCTTTTTAGCTGTGGAAGTTGAGTGTTTGTGTTAGGCCAAATAGCCTTTGAAATGCTGGTGACAGACCGCAGTCTACTACATTTTTTAAAAAGTAACAGGATACTGAGTGATTTTCTTAATGTTTATGCTTTCTTGTCAGTCCAATTAAGCTGATGTTCAAGTCCGATCCCTTATTTCCCAAGGTTAAGCTTTTCAGACTTCAGGGATTAAATTATCCATGGAAATAACCTGAAACTAATGTAGCTGGTGGAGCTGACTCTTCCAAAGCTTAAGAAAAAAATAATTCAATTCAGACCCAGGGTGGTTCTTGTACCTGGTACTACTTGAGGAACAGATGAAAGGCTCATGTTATCCCAAGAGACGTTATTTTCTGCTGCCTCATTTTAGCAGCAGAAAGCAACACTGCTGGGTCATCAAACTGTCCTGCCTTGACACTGCTTACTCCATATTTGTTTTGGTTGGGATTAGCGTTGGTGCAGCCCATGTTCTCAGGTGTCTGAGCATGTGTTCGTGGTGGGCTATGGGGAGCTTTTGCTTCCCTAGGCAAATGGCTATTTCGGGCCATTTTGCACTGTAATTGTCATCAGTTGTAACTGGGAGGATGGAGTAGGGAATAAAATGATTTAATTGACATTGTCACACTGAGTTTGGCTCCTCACAGATGTGTAGTCTGCACCTTTTTGTTTTTTGTTTTTTTTTTTTCTTTTTTTTCACTGTCGTCCCCATACTATTGTCTTTCTAGAGGGTGATAACTTTCTTCTCTATTTCCCAGTTCTTTTTGTAAGTGTATTTGCTTTCTTTTTTAATGTTGTTTTTTATGTGTGGGGAAGCTCTTCTGGAGAGCTTAGGGTTCATCTTCTGTTCTTAAAGGCCAGCTGTTGTTGCTGTGCCAGTTGCTGCGCCAGCTATACCTTGGGCAGGGAGAGAGGGAGTGTTTTTTTTCTTTGCTTACAGATAACAAAGGGGAAAGGCCATTCTAAGTAACCTAGATGTATCAAAGTGTTTGTATATAACTGAAGTGAATAGCTGTGAGATGTCTTATGTTTGGCTTTGTGTTTGTTAAATGTTTTCGGTTTGAATTTTAGGTGTTTATCTGCAGATGCTTCAGGGACCAGTTGCATTGTAGCAACGGGTCCCTTATTTTGACATTGAATTACATATAAAATACAGGCAGTGTAGTTTACTATGTTTTTAGTATAGTATATATAAAGTGTGATTGGGTGATTTTTCTATTTGAAACACTTTATTTATTTATTTATTTTTATCCTTTGGTGGCCATGGGTAGCACTCATCCAGTATGCAGTTTCTGATGGATACTAATTCTGAACAATGCATGTTCCTTTCCTGGGAAATTTTGACTATGTAACTTTTAAATTGTATTTGACACAGTTCTTCAATTATTTTTTTTTTTGTAAGCTTCCTTTAATCATACGTTGTTACAGTAAAAAATATATACACATGCCATGACTGATTTGCAGAATATGCACACCAGATCTGTATTGAAATGTGCCGTTTCAATGTATGCATGCATTAAGTTGTTTTTTATCTTGCATGAGACTAAAAGCATATTGAATTTGGTCATTAAAATATTAATCATTCAAAACTTTTACCTTAAATCCCTTGTGGCAGGTCATGCTGACCCCGAACATGCAAGGTATTATCATGGCTATAGGTAAAGCCAGGAATGTTTATGACAGGTGTGGGCCAGAAGCAGGGTTCTTTAAGGTACAACTAACATTTTCAACTTTTTCTCCTCTGACATTTCTTGTTAGATATGCCTTCCCTCTCCACCCTTTGCATATTGCGACTGTTGCAGCGTTCATACTTACTCCTCTGTGATATCAGTCCACCATTTAGATATTTCTTCCTTGAAAAATAGTCAGCTATTTCCCTGTTGATTCAGCAATACACTGCCTTGATATCAGTAGCTTATGTACCTTTCTGTATTTTAGCTTTCTAATAATAGTAGCAAGTAACATGAAGCCTAGATGTGTAATCAATACGAATATGAGGTTTTTTTCATCTCTTAGTAACAAAACCCACATCTTTGGTAGACTGTTTGGGACATCAGTTTCTTCACCCAGGGACATCAATGTTCAGTCATTTGTTGTTTATTTCAAAAAGATGTTCTTGTTTTGTACTCCTTAAAAGATTTTTAGTAAATCTAAATTACTTTATTCTGTGTAACTGCATGGATGTCAATACTACTTATTTATGCAGTGTTTTATTAGTGGGAATTAGACATTAAGCTTTTTGTGGTTATTACTCTTCACAATGATACCAGATTTAAAAATGTGTTAGTTGTCTTAAATACACAAAGTTCTGAGCATTTTTAGCTCATGATCTTTTGAATTTTCAAGGTATTAGAAATGGAGTTACTTTGGCATGATGTAAAATCCTCTCAAATGTGATTTGGAAGAGGGGAAGAACTTTCTTGCTTGTCGTTGAGTAGCAGTCTGTTTTCTTCTTAATTATTATGGTATAGTTGCACTAGAAGAAATTGTAAAATCCCAAAGAAACAAAAAAAACAAACAGCAACCAACCAAACAAAAACCAAACAGCCCCCTCATCCCCCCACCAGCAATAAAAAATTCCTTGGTAAGGAAATTGAAATCCTGTGGGTTGGTTTGTTTGTGGGGGTTTTTGTAATGGATAGGTAGAGGAGTGTTCTGACCACAACACTTGTTTGCAGGGGTGTCTCTGTTAACCACCGCTGCTCTCTGGGAACGGAGAGACACCTGCCCTAGCCTCTGTCTAATGATGTAGGTTTTGTTTGGGATTCATTGCTGGGTTGTTTTTGTGTTTGTTTCTTTTTTTCAAATTTATTTCTTAATGGAAAAATGTTAATCTTTTGGGTTTTTTCTTAAGTTGAAAAAAAAAAGCCTATTTGATCAAATCAAACTCTTTACCAAAAGTTTAATTATGTCAATATTTTTTTTTTAATATGAAGGGTATTTTGATGATTTTCAAACAGAAATGCAGTTCAAAAAAAAATTTATATTTAGTGCTTTGGCGTTATCAAAACAATGCTCAGTTGAAATGTTTTTAGGTCTTTAATTTTGAATGCTTAAACATTTTCACTTCACGGGGAACAGAATTTGTCTTTGAGTGAGAAAGTGTTCTGACACTAAATTGTTGGAGAGTAGTTTCCTTACTGATTTTTTTGTTGAATCATCTTTGCAATAACTTCGAAGAGGTGGAACATGCTTCGTTTTTGAGGAATACATTAGTATGAACATATGCAGATGAAGTGGTCCTACATACTTTTCAAAATATGAATTTTGTTATTATCAGGTGAAATCTCATGTTACTCCATAAACTTACTGTAAAACCTTCTATGATATTTTTAAATACTGTTATACTCTGGGTTTCTTCATGTGTTTGTTTTTTATAAAGTGAGCGTTTACAGAAAGTTGTGGGTTTTTTCTATCATGTCTGTTTTAGTGTAACCCAGGTAAAACCCATTTGATGTGGGTGATTGTTACTGTCAAGGTTTCACTCCCCTTTTAGATCTCAGGCCTGAGATGTGACTGTTACAAACCCATTAAGATATTTCTTCACCAATGACCTCTGCCAATCATCCATCTTTAAATTTATAGACAGTTCCTTGCAGAATGTTTGCCTTAAGATTTTTATATAACATTCTCAGTGAGAAAATGAAAGCATGAAATATTTTTTATACCATCCCCTTTTCCTGCATTCTGTGTGAAGAAATAGTGTTATTTTTCATTGTACATAGGATTTCTGAGTCTGTAGTATACCATTTATTTTTTCAAAATATGTATATAAAAATACAGATTTTGTGTTGCATTTTTTCCTACTTCCAAGTAATTATCTGAAAAATTAAATGTCTAATAGCAATTGCTTCTTGTTTCTGGCCTACCCCAATAAACAGGGTTTAAATGCATAGTTGTTCATGTTAGTTTTCTAATTGTAGATCTTCTGCTGGTGTAAGATAATAGAAACTCTGTCTGTGGCTGTTGATATTTATAATCAGTTCTTTCAAACTTCCTGTTTAATGATAATGCATATGATTAGTATTTAAAAATATTGATGCAGAACATTCTCTTAAGTTTTTAAGTTCTTCATGTGCTCTGTGAAGAGCCTGTATGAACAGTATCTCACCCCTGTGTTTAGTCCTGAAATAAAATGTGTATTAGTAGAGGATAGGAGCCCAAATTTCTGATAGTGAAACAACAAGAAGTTACCTGCTACTGCCAGGTGTTTCAATGTAAGGGAATCTGAAATATTGAACAGGGTGTTTTTCTGCCTGCTTTGGAGGTTTATTTTGTGCATATGTTGTATTGAAACTTTGCTAATGTGTGAAGCTACTGTGTTAAGTCATTTGTTTCAAGTCAACATTTAGTGTTAGCAAACAATCTGATCACCTCTCTATTTTGAGAGATAAATTATGGAGCGTATTAACATTTGTCACCATTTTTCTAATTATTTTTCTTCTTGTTGCTCTTGTTCATTCTGTATAGTTTCAGTGAATAAAATCTAATGAACATAACAGATGATGTTCATTAAAATCTAATGTGGTGGCAAAGCTGGAAAAGAAAACACTTCTGATGACCTCTAAAGTCATTCTAAAATATTCACTGAGGACTCTGTCCTGCCTTATAGGAGACTAATACTATTCCTATTGAAGTATTATTTTCTTTAGAAATCCTACAATTTGATTTTTGTTGAAAGGTGTTTTCCGTTCTCACTGTGTTTCCAAAATCATACATGTTCATTAAACTTTCTGTAGAATCTGTTTTATTCATGTATTTGCATGTTAACCATGTATTAGCAGCACCTTTTTTACCTTATAAGATTTTTAGAAGATTCCTTTAAGTAAAGTGTCTGACATCTTATGCTGCTTTTGGACTGTAAGTGCTTAAAGAAGCCTCTCTAGGGATTGCATAAACCTTCTCTCAGGGAGATACAGCACAGGAGTGGGACTGCCTTTGAAGTAAAGGTCTAACTGGGCAGGCTTAGTTGGGGAGAGACAAGAACAACTTCTGGTAGTTGTTTGTTTTGGTGATTTTTTTTTTTAAATTCAGTTCAGACTTGTTAGAAGGGTGGAGTATGGAATTGTTAAAAAATTTTTTGTAGGCAAGAGGCCATAGGACATGAATTATCCTGTTAGTGTCTCTGATGTTTAAGAGTTAAAAGCCAGAAAGAATAATGTATATTTTTTAAATTATTTAGGCAATTAAATTGGAATACACGCGTCTGCTAAAATTAGCCCAGGAAGATCCACCACCTGAATGTGATTACCGTTTGCGTCACGCAATTGTTTACTTCATCCAAAATCAGGCACCAAAGAAGATAATTGAGAGAACATTACTGGAGCAGTTTGGAGATCACAATCTTAGCTTTGATGAAAGGTAATAAGATCTGCATGTCTCATGTCCTGTGCTCACGACCGCTCTCTTATGGGTGGAGACACCCCTTTGTATTCAGATAGTGCACGTAACAGAGGGAAGGCTAATGTGTTTTTTTAGCTTTATCTTTTAGTTAATACCTTGCAAGTATATTTTGTAAAAAATATAATCTTTATAAAAATCTCTATAAAAAAGGTAAACAAGAAGTTGGGTTTCTATCGTTATGAAACAAAGAGAAATACCCAATGTTGCTCATAGTTTTGCACACAGATTTCTGTATCTTCTTTCAAGACACTGTGTAAGGCTGTGTAGTTTGCATTCTTCACTGCCCTCAAAGCCAGCAAAGCCTTGCAAGCTAGATGGATAACTTACGTGAATGCGAGACAATGTCTCTTTTCCACTTGAAATTCCATATATTTACTTATTTAAAGAAATAAATTGAAAGGTAAAGAACATGAGTCTGATTTCTGCATAGTGAATAATCCTCTAATGTTGCTTTTGCAAAGTAGGTATTGGGGAGTTTCATGCCATCTGAACTTTAAATTAAAAAGAAAGACTGAGTGATGTGGCAATTTAGCAAAATAAACCAAGAAGTAATTCTTAAATAGCACAAGCCTCCATCATGTGTACTTCTAAAGTATTCCCTCTCCTGCTGATCATACCATGCATAATAAAAAGCACATTTTCCACAGTGTTTTCATAGTGTTTTGCGTAAGGCTGTGGCTTATACTGTTTTAGGTTGCTGTCTTTGTATAGGTAATATCCTTTGCAATTTTCCAGTAATATCATGATTTCTTGTTGCTTTGTGTAAGGTGCCGTAACATAATGAAGGTTGCCCAAGCTAAACTTGAAATGATAAAGCCAGATGAAGTAAACATGGAGGAATATGAGGTCAGTATTTTTTACGCTTTAAATTAAATTCTAATGTGAAATAGTTATCAGTAAGCTGAATTTTATTTTCATAAATTTCTTCTTGTCTTATGCGGAGAAGTTAAAACTCATTATTGAAAGACCGTTTATTTATAGGAAGGCTGCTCTGATCAGTTGATCTAAAGCTGTTTTTTTCCACATTGTAATTCCAATGACTCGAGCCATAAATAAGTGTCAAGTTTGAGTCTGTCTTTACTACTTAATGTGTCTCAATGTCACTAACAATATTTTGTAATTTATCACCATATGAGCTGACTGGCTTGCTCAAGTCAGAAACAGCTAGTAGTGAAGGAGTGAGTGGTCTAAGCCCAGCCTTATGCATCTTGAGAAATGGGTCACAGGCACAGTCATATTTGTGCTTTTCCTCCAGCTGTCTCTGCAGCCATTCACATTCTCTTATGAACACCAAATTCTTTTGTTTGCTGAGACCATACATTTAATTTTTCTTTCTGTGCTATTTAGAAAAACGTGGAAAGAAGAAAAGAGCAAATCTCAGACATTAAATAATCATGACTAATATTTGCCACAATAATTCATCTCGTATTTAAAGCTAAGTCTGTAGCTGGTTTTACAGCATCAGTTTCAACTCTGTGTAATACTGTTCATTAAGGCCTCTTAACAGTGGATATTTATGTCCTAGGCAGATTCCAGTGCACCACTTAAACCTCATTGTTTTGCTACAAGGCCCAGACAGCTTGTTCAGGAGGACTATGGGAGTAATCTTTCCCTCAACAAAATAAAAAATATTTACTTGTCATTTCTCATTACTGGGTTCAGTAGGCGCTACTACATTACGGTGTGCCCTCCCTAGCTTGTGAGGGGAGAAGATGCTTATAGTGGGATTTCTGTTGCATTTTTTTAGGCTGTGCAAGGCTCAATATTTTACCATTTTCTGAATGGCATTGCACAGGTAGAATAAACAACTCTGGACTTAGCTTTAAGAGTGAGGGAGTGGGGTGTCTTCTGTTCCCCTGCAGATACGTGCCACTTTTTTAGCTCTTGAGGCAGATAGTTGGTGGTTTCTCCAAAGATTGTATCAGTATTTGTCCCGTATAGTGAGTTGGCATTTCATGGATCCTTTCTCATGCTCTTTGTGTTGAATCTGCAGATGGCTATGTATTATGGTATGCTGTCCCCTATTTTATCTTAATGAGCCATTAAAAGTTGGCTACTAACCTACTGCAGTAAAAGCACCTTTCTCACTTAGAGCATTTACCTGTAAAGTGTAGCAGTAGTTGCTTTGTGTAAATAGTGATGCAGTAAGATAAATGTTTTGCTCCAATACAAACATCTCCACAGTCTGAATTGCATTTGTTTTTTTGTCACTTCCCACGTAAAGTGTTCAGGCTTTTTCTATGTCATTGTTATATTGAAAGTTAAGCTTAATATTTAGTGTATAAAAAAGCTTTCTAACGCTTTCTGAGTAAGTAATGGATTTTAATATAGGGAGGAAAAAAAGGCTATTGGCTTCTCAAGTCTTTTTAAGAAGGAAAAGGGGGTCTCATAAGTATGACTGTGGTTCTTCAAAGATGCTTTGTGTTACTTTCAAGTGGTGATACATTCTGTAAAAATAATCTCATCTAGAAAAATTTTAGATCTTTAAGAATTTTCTTTTTATTGAGGGAGGGGGGATTCAGGCAAATTTTCACACGTGCAAGCGTACTAGGGGTCCTTAGTGCTTACTGTGAGTATTCAGCACTAAGTAAAGTGTGGTTAAAAAAATAATAAAAAAATTGTATTTCATGTTTGTGGATGAAATTCTATATACCCTTTCTTATATGCAGAGATGGCATCAAGACTATAGAAATTTCAGGGAAACAACCATGTTTCTCATGGTAGGATTGGAGTTTTTCCAAAAAAAGAGGTAAGTGGTAGTATAGAACTCAAATGTAGTACAGCAATTTGAAGGCAAAATGTAATATTGATAAGTAAAGCTGTTTTTTTTTAAATTAAGAATTGCTTAATGTGTTCTTCCTTTTAGTTAAGCATTTATTCGGTCCATTAATGTCTTCAGTCTTGCAGCTACCTCAAAGTTTTCTGCAACTTCCTATTCTTAATCTCCATTTCCAATCTCTTACCAAGCCATGGACTCTTCAGAGCACCCTCCATGTGCACCTGTATTTCTCCTTCTCTTCTACTCTTAAGCGCTCTGGGTATCTCTCAGACACAAAAATCTTTCCTCTCTGACACCACATGTGCACATACATTGATCTGCTTTCATCAGCAATCACAATTAGTCAAGTCCGCGTCTTATCTGCCTTTTTATTGAGTCTTCCCACAGAAGGAACGTTTTGCCTTCTGCATTTGTCTGAGCCAAAGTTCCACCTGTGATGGGCTCTAAAGGTCAGGAAAAAAGAACATATTTGATGAAAACTGTTATGCGTAACTATCATAGTTATAGCTGATTCTTCTTAGCTCCGTGAGGCAATGGTGATTCATTACCTTCTTTTTTTGAACCAAGTCAGGAACTGTGGCTATATAAAATTGCTGACATTTATGTACTTATAGTTAAAACTTATTGTCTGATGTACTACGTGCAACAAGGATGGTGATTACAGTATAAATGCCACAAAGCATTCTGCAGAAGAGTCTTTGAAACAAAATTGTTCAAAAGTATGTCTTCCTCCCGTGCCCAGCCAAAGGAATGAAATGATTAGCTGCAAATTGTCTAGTGGCTGACATCTGTGGTGTGAAAATTGAGCTATCACATGATACAAATTTTTGATTGTGAAAACAATTCTGTAGTCAATCACTGATTTTTTTTTTTTCATGTATAACACAGTCGGTAGGGGAATTATAGGGAGAATCAAACTTAATTTCTCTTCTGTATGTTGTGTAGTAAATTGCTTCATGTTTCTCTTTCTTGTCTTATATGCCCCCAAAGAAGAAAGGTCCCAAACAAAACAGGAAAATAGATTGGAAAAGACACTGCCTTGTCTTTGTGACGAGCTATGGCTTTGTATAGCAGCTAACACAATGAGCCTGTAGTCTTGGTTTGTCTTCTGGTTGCTAGCATCTAATAAATAGTACGTTCATTAATAATCTAAATTGCAATATGCTGCTTTGTCAGGCTTAAAAAATTTATGTACAAAGGTTGGTCAGAAGATTGCCTGGCTTATGTGAAAAATAAACACTCTGGTATTGCTTGATCCCTTAAGGGGGCAAAAACGTCACAGACATCGGTGTGGCACCCTTCGGTGTGTAACCCTTCTTGTTACCCCCAGACTTCATGCACACTCTAAGCATGCAGGCAGGAATGGAAGATCTTCAAATTCCTTGTCACTGGGACTCCAGGATGGAACCTCCAACTGTAAAATCCCAGTGTTTTCACTAATCTGCTTCTTACCATAATATATTCTGATTATGCCAGGGAGAGGGAGGGAAGCACAAGTTTCTCCTCTGTGCTGAATAGCGTTTTTGGTATAGTTTTCCATTTTTTACATTAATCTCCAGAATTAGGGTGAAGTGTTTGTTACCAAACATCTTCCTAATTTAGAAAACAAGCCTATAATGACCAGTCCTTAGACTCTGGTATTGGTCAGAAATAAAAAATACAGTATCATCAGACTCATCTAACATCCAAAGAAGTGTAGTATTTATTCCTGTTGGCAAGAAATGCAATTTGATAAATGCTTCAAGAGGTATTTAATACAAAGACAGTAAGACTAGAGTTAAGCAAGCTTAGAGAATGGGTGAGGATCCGGGGATCCATTGACCAGCTCTAAAGGCATCTGTTGCAATTATGC
The DNA here is from genome assembly GCA_013398815.1 of Ibidorhyncha struthersii. Taxonomy (NCBI): domain Eukaryota; kingdom Metazoa; phylum Chordata; class Aves; order Charadriiformes; family Charadriidae; genus Ibidorhyncha; species Ibidorhyncha struthersii. The sequence goes on along the minus strand of VZSZ01010259.1, from coordinate 1,642,090 downwards.
ACCCACATTTCAGCTACAGGTTCTCAAAGGACTGATATATTTTACATCTTGTACATTTTGGGGGGCAGTACTACCATCCTTATCCTGAAAATGAGATTAAATTGATGAAATCTTCCAATTCCCATATTAAAACTGAAATAATCAAAATGCAACTTTAAAAATATTTATGAAAAAATAGACTTTCATAATTGAAATATGACCTTCATTAGCAGGACTGTTTTGAGGCTTTTTTTCCAGAAACCCATCTCACTTAGCAACCGACTTTTCTTAGTTTTAATAACAGTAATTGATACCTAGCAGCACTCAATCTCTAGATGGAGCCAAAAATTGGCCTTTACCCAGGTGGTCTCCGATTTCCTTAAATAACTGTACTGTGTTGAATACACACAAATTCAACATTAAAGAAGTAGGTTTGTTTATCTTTTTCATGCTTACTTTCAGTGTTCATTTGTGATCCTTTACGGTGTTTGACAAGGCCCTCTTTTCACTGCAGGTGAAGAATTAAAAGGTCTTTCAGGCATATCTTCTCTGACTGTACTATAAAGTAGGAACCTGCTGTGGGTGAGATGAAGGCAGCCAGCTAATGAATCTTGGCAGGAGTTTTACCTGCATCTCACTCTTGTGGTAGTGACCGAAAAGTGAACAAACTGTAGACCTTAGCAGTTGCCTTTTAAGTTTCTTGGAAAGCCAATACAGTTCTTCAGTTTTAACTGAAATGCCTTTTTCAAAGCAGTGCTAAAATTTAGCCAGCCTGTACTGCCTGCATCTTTCCCAAAGCCTGGACCCGGTGAGCTCCATAATTCTGTGAGTGGCTTCTGTGATTTTAGGCTTAGGCTTCATAGGCTGGAGCTCGTATGCGCTTCAGGTATGAAAAGGCAGAATCTGCTAATTTACACTGCAGTTGTATTCCTCAGACTCTCAAGATATATAAGGACTCTGAGCTTGGATGTGCTGTAATGATAATTTAAAATAGCTTACCTTGCTGTTAGATGGCACTAGATCCCTGTTTCAGGGAAAGGTCCCATAACTGGGGGAAGGAGCAGGAAGGGGGACGGGGAATAAGGCCACTACCAGCAGCAAGTTTTTAATTTGGATCAACTGAGTTTTTGACACTGTAATTTCAACCTGCAGTTTCACAAATATCTGAACTAAGAATGGAAAGGTAGAGAATGTCCTGCTTTTCTGGCTTTATATCCAGGGATTCTAGTTCCTTGCCATTATCTTCTCTCTCTCCTTATGCATTAAGTTTTCTGCTGTCTGGTCAGTTGTGTTCGTGATCAGGGGTGTGAAAAGTTTTCATGGGCAGGAGAAATGGACTTGAGGAGAGGGTAACAGGAAAATCATAGCTCTGCATTTTGAGGACAAAGAGGTGGAGAACAGTGACTGTACTTGTAATATATTAATTACTTAAGGACTAAATATTTAGAATTGCAAGGGTCTATGAGCAGATCTTACGGTGGAAGAAACAACTTCACAGTAGATTCTGAAATTATGGTGTTGGGCTTCATCTTGTTCTTCTAAACAAGGATATTAGAAGGTAAGGCTTCTAAGAATCCTTGCTCTTTCAAGTAGCCTTTTTGCTTCTTTTTATGTTGTCTCATTGGGAGGCATTACTGTAAGTCTTGAGTTTGTCTACTTTGGAAAATTCTGACACATATTTTTCAGGTATGTCCTCTGTGTGCTCCCGCATAGTTTTTAGCAATTTTTAGTAGTTTAGTTTAAACCTTAACCATGCCCACCTGTATTCACTAGGAGTGAGTGCACAATGTACTGCTCCTCTAAGACTCCCTTAGGAAATTTCTCTTCCTAGACTTTTTTAGTTTGAATAAAAATGAGATTTCTAACTGCTTGTTTTTAGGGTAGCTGTCTGAACAGCTTTCAGGGCTGTCTGTCATAACTGGGTTTCTGTAAGTCAGAGAATTAACAATTTAAGTTGTTTGCTGGAAGTAGTATGCAGCAGTGTAGAGGAGATTGTTAATCTGTGTGTGAAGGGATCTCTGTTGATTATTAACTGCTATATTCTTAGGTCCTCTGTTAGTTGTCCTTTACCAATTAGGCTTGTATTTTCTGCATATCAACAGTCTGTCGGCGCTTCTGCTTTTCAAATGCTGTTGTGGCTTCTTCCATCACTTTAGACTTCAGTAGTTTGGAAGAACTTAGTTAGCAAGGCTAAAAATTCAGTCTGTTTTTCAGAAATAAGGTGACAGCTTTAAATCTTATTTGCTAAGGTGTAGAATGCTATCAAGATATATATAGCAGCAGAAGATCAGACTTAATGTGACATAAATGCACGTAGGAAAAATGAAATTTTGGTGTATACATAAGGCTAATCCAAAGCTATTTTTTGAAGTGAGTGAAATGATAGCCATTGGTTTTAGTGAGCTTTGGATCAGACTTCATGTGCAAGTGATCTAACCTGATAATAAAATTGTTCTAATGTGCATAAAAGATGAAATTGTGTGCTAGAAAAAACAACATTATGAAGAGATTGGTGCGGAGGGGTGGGCTCACAGTCAAACAAGCAAGTGAAGTTAGCTATCTTGTGAAGAGCACAGTAGTTAGATTGAAACAGGTGGTACCTGGATGTCGCATCTAATGTTTTTGTTTCTTTACTTCAGCTATATGGAAGCCTTGCTCTACCTTATCTATGCTTACCAGAATAACAAAGAACTCTTGTCCAAAGGCCCATACAGAGGGCATGATGAAGAGCTGATATCTCACTACAGACGAGAATGTTTGCTAGTAAGTCAAGGGTGAACTACGTTTCAAAAAATTGAACTTGCTGCATAGCTTTAACAAAATTTATTAGTAGAAAAGTGTTTTTTGTAAAACAAACCAAAAACCAACAAAAAAAACCCTTTCATTAACAAGTTAATAGTTAGACTCGTGTAAGGAAAAAAAGCAAAAGTAAGAAGGAAAACATTATTCCCATTTTCTTAATCATCATCTTTATGATTGTAAATAGTATACTCACTGCCATCATGCCTGGGCTAGGTAGCAACAACAGTTGACAGCGTTGGGGAGCAGACTTACCCTGTTGCCACAGTTTGACGGGGAGACAAATATGGGAAAAGCCATCATCAGGAAATGAGTTTTTTTTTTTTTTTTTCTTTGATTATGTCACTTTTAGCAATAGTGAGAAAACAAAAGCAGGTGATAAGACCTCAGTCTTTAAAAAGAACAGCTGCAAAGGTTGAGTTGGCAGTGGCTTTGAGGAATGGCACAAGATCAAGTGGTTTAATAGAGTATATGCATTATTGCTGTAAAAGTTAAGGCACAACTGTGGTTCATACAAATTACCTGGTAGCTTTGTAGGAAGACTCTGCTTTAAAACAAACAAACTGATGCATGGTAGAATGTGAAATGCTGTATACTTAAAGGCTTTCCTTTTTTGTGGTGGTTTATGAAGAAACTAAATGAACATGCTGCAGCACTGTTTGAATCAGGAGATGATCAGGAAGTAAATAATGGCCTGATCATTATGAATGAGCTTATTGTCCCGTGTTTGCCATTACTACTTGTGGATGAAATGGAAGAAAAAGATATCGTTGCTGTGGAAGATATGAGAAACCGTTGGTGTTCCTATCTTGGACAAGAAATGGAACGTAAGTCATTTATTCATTATGGTAAAAGGCCATTTGGCACGTTTTTGTTTTTTCTTAACAAATGTGATGTTTTCAATGTCTTGAATTGAGCCTGTATCTTTTGTGCCTTGGTAATATATTTTGAGGTACCCTGACTTTTGAATAATCCTGTACACATTTAAATAAACAGTTTTTCCATATAATGCACTGGGGTACTAAAGCCTTAAAGCAAACATGCTTTTTGAATGAAAAAACATTTGTGGTGTCAGACCGTCCGAAGGGTCGTTTATATTAACTTCTTACTAGGAACTGGTATGTTGTAGTTATTGCTGGCAGACATGAAGAAAGTGGATTATTCCAAGTGAAACTCCTCCTCGTCCTACCCACCAATAAAAGAGTCAACGTTGGGCAGAAAAAGAGAATTCCACATGCAGACATAAATGCTTATGGTTTGTTTCTTTTCTTGTTTTATTTGCAGCTAACTTGCAAGAAAAGCTGACAGATTTTCTGCCAAAACTACTAGATTGTTCTACAGAGATTAAAGGTTTCAATGACCCGCCAAAGTTACCCTCCTACTCCACACATGAACTGTGTGAAAGATACGCCCGAATCATGTTGTCACTCAGTCGAACTCCAGCCGATGGAAGATAAATTCTGCAGCCTTCCTAAGCACATTGTATAAACTTTTTTAGTTCTTAAACCTTGCCTTCCTGTCACAGGGTTTGCTTGTTGCTGCTATAGTTTTTAACTTTTTTATTTTAATAACTGCAAGAGAGAAATGACTGTACAAACTTTAGCCAGACTGCCAACAGTTAAAGCTGAGAATCGCATGGCGCTCAGTCGTTTCAACCAGAATTGATGCAACATGCAAGTCTGATCATTATGGCAAAACTGCTTTTTTGCCACTTATCTGTTACAGTATTACTTTGCTTTTATCTTAAGATCCTTTACTTTATCAACAGCTGTCTGGATCATTTTGTGACTGCAACTACTCTAAGTGTCCAGTGCTGTGTAAATACATGGTACCTGGTAGCTTGTAAATGAAATGAAAGAATAAAGTTTTATTTATGGCTACTTCTGTGTTTGCAAGCAGATACCTTGTATATTAGTGTAAAATACGGATATTTTTAGAAGAGATACAGTATATTGATGGGTTACTCAATTTTATAGACAAGGTTCTTCAGGATTTGCAGCCAGTTTAGTTACAGGTAGTCTGAGATTACTGTATGTGAATGTATTGAAAAACTGTCACAGTACCATACACTATGTTTTTTTGTATATTCTTTACTGATATGTGTGATGCTGCACCTGAACACTTTTTTGTGTGTGGCCATGCCAAATCTATCCTGATAGTAGGGACTGGCTTCTGAAGCAAAACATGATGGCACCTTCTTTCTATTCTTAGAAAAAAAGAAAAAATGAGGGGGAAAAAAAAAGTATTATCAGTAGAAATATATTATACCCTCTAAGCAAATCAATTTCTAGAAATTTTAAGTTAAGAAATAGAGGTTTTAAAAGGTGGAATTTGTGAAGCTTAAGAATTAATCCTTTTTTTTAATTGGTATTTTAGTCATGTAAGTGACCAGAAATAAAACCTTATATTAATTTCTTACTTGAAATGGGTTGCTATTGTTGCAACAAAATATCTCACAAATCTTTTATCTGTCCTAATTAAATTTATATTGGAAGTAAAAGAAAAGATCTATAGGGCTTTTTTTTTTATAGAATTGAAATACTCTCTGGTTTTAATGAAGAAATGTAATTATTTTGTGGGAAAAGAAATTTAATGTGTCCTTAGGTAATCCTGTTACCTGACACTATTTTGATTCCTACTCTTTATAGAGAATGTTTTGTGTTAGTAAAATATGTAAATATTTGTTTATATGTTTTTATTGGAGCGGCACTCAACTTTTCATTACAGGCTTTCAAGTGGGGATTATTTGAATATCTACTAATAAAAGGACATGGAGGGAAGGAGTGATTAAGTTTAGACCACCTAGAAATGTAGTGGGCATAAATGTAGGCATCTTATGCAAGAAGAGGCAGAGTTCAATCTTGGTACATATCAGTCTTGAAAGCTGTTCACTCTTGAGAGATAATGGATCACAATACACAGTCAATAGAGTGTGACCTTCAATTCAAAATCTTTTTAGGGATGTTTTCCTCTTCTGTTTTCAATATTGGAGTGCTTCATACTTTGTCAAACTATCAATTTTTATCTTCTTTTTTTTAAAGAATATTGAATTCTTAAAAGTGTAATACTAGTCAGGAGCCTTATTTTAGGTCTGAAACTACTGATGTGTGAAATACCACCTTTCAAGGAAAAAGATATGCATATTATGAAAACCGTGAAGATGCATTTTAAAAGATTTCACATTTTGCATCTGTTGCATGTTGATATTCAAGAATATGCCTACTTAGCATTGTGTATTTTTAAACAAGGTTTTGAACAGATTAGAGCTTTTGTTTGCTTTTTGAATAATTGTAAAAACATTTAAAGTGAAAGAGGAATTTTATTTCTTTATTGCTAACAGGTTTTGAATTCAAATGTTTGTGAAAACTTTTAAGGAAAGCTTCCCTCTAACCTTGCAGAAGCCAATCACCCTCATCACCTGTGTCATCTTCCATGACAAACACAGGGGAAAAGGCACTCTGTCTAAGGTAAAAAGAGGAAGAAAGTATTTCACTTGGGAAGAATATCTAAGATATTTAAATTAAAGGGAAGCAAGCAAGGACGAGACTATTTGTTCTTTTTGTTTCAGTTGTTTTCAGTTTCTTAAAGTATGAAAATGATCCATTGTAGTTCGTAGTACTGAAGATAAATATGTATTCATTTGCAATGACTTGAATTTTTTTAGTTGAATTGAGAAGGTCTGTCTAGTAGAGCAGAAATAAATGTATGTGTATTTTTATTATCTTTTCAATATATTGTATGAATTTAAACCTTCAGCAAAATCATTAAGGTACTATTTTTGTCTTAAAAACCTTACTTTTTTCACTGCAATAAGATAGGTGATAGCTTGGATTCACAATGCCTAGCACAAACCCTATACAAGTAACTGTAAGGTAGTAAAGCAATACAGTTCATTTGGCTACCTAATAATCTATGACTGAATTACATAAGTAGCTATTTCTCTTCAGTATGGGAATCGTGAAATTTTTATCAGGCTTTTTTCAGTTTACAGAACGTGAAGATTAAGGGAATTTAACCCAAATTTATTTACTAAATCACCTGTGCCATCAAGTTTGTTTTTTTTTTTTTCCCCCCAGATGTTGCTTCATACCATGGAGGACCCATAAGGCACTGCAGTCTTTCAGTTGTGTGCCCTCTTTTTTCCCCACCCATCTTTTCAGCTGAGCTGTCATATTGCTGCACTTTAACTGATATTTTGGTAGTATCAAATATCCTGTTGTTTCTAGTTAAAGTTGCCATAGCAGATCTGTTAGTTCCAGCCTGGCAGAAGACCATGAGCAGCAGCAGAATTAATCTGAACAAACGAAGAGGATTGATGAAGTCAATTTGTACTACTGAGATGGGGTGATGTTGAAATGACACCAGAAGCAAGCGGTAGACTTAGACCTTCATTACTGAGTCACCTTTGCTCTGTGGACAGTCTCTACAGTGAATGACTGATGCAGTGAACAGAATTGCTCTAGAAAACGTGAAGTGTGAGCATGGTCAAAAGCATATGCTTCATGTTCAGGCATTAAAAACCCAAAACCTGATAATGCCTGTATTAAATATCTTTCAGATTATGTTTAGGCTACTCCAGTATGCATGTGAAGACAGCAGCTCCAGAAAGTTTCCTGACATAAACAGTAGCACCCAGGAAACAGTCTGATCCTGTCCAACAAGTGTAAAGGTCCAGAAAGAGAACAATGGTGGTTGTTTATCTTGTTCATTTTGTGCTGTTTCCTTTTCTCAAAATCCAGTGAGTCCAACTGTTTGTGGGAGGCCTTATGTAAACACAAGAATGTTGATGAGAAAATTCACCACTCTAAGTATATAATAAATCACCTCATCTATGCAGCATTTTCCAATGTAAATGTATACTTTGATTTTTAAAAAACATATTCTGGTTTTGTGTCTAGGATACAAGAAAAATGAGTATCAGTCATGGCATTGAGAGGAAGTGGTTGCATCTTTCCATTACTTGCTTCTGGAGAGGATATTAATACAGCTATAAAAAAGCTCTTGTACAAAGATGTCTTTTAGCAAAATGCAGTAGGTAGAATTCAAAAGGGGAGTGATTCTTTCAAGTGAAACAGAATTATTTTTCATGTTATATCCAGTTTTCCTTTATGTATTGTGTCCTTGAAGATCTTCTGAAATCCTGGGCTCGATGGATAAGCTATTAACTGAAAACACTCGTAATTCCTAAGGAGCATCTTTCTTGTAGGCAAACTAACAGTGTCAGTATACCATTGAGTTTCCATCAGCAAATGGTTGCTAAGTTTCCATCAGCAGAACATTTGTACTTGGTTCAGATCTTCTGTTTCAGTTTTGATCCTTATGGGGGTGAAGCCACAAAACTTTTGCAGACACCTCTATTTCTTACAGCTCCATCCATCGCTACCATACACACGTGCTCCAACTTTATTGTCATGTCCTTAAAATCTTGGACTTGGCTATGAACTTTTCTTCACCATGAGTTTCAGATCTTCACTGTAAGTAGCAGGAAGAGACACTTCTCAGAAACAGCTTCTTGAGGCAGCCCTTTGAAAGAACAGCTTGACTTGCTTTCTGGGGATTAGGATCAACCCAAATCCCCTTCTCGCAGGCTGGGAAATGTATAGTGAGAAAGGCTTATTTTCAGAATGGTGTTCACTGGATGGATTCACCATGAATGTTAGGGGTATGGTCATCTGTCATCTCGCCTTTCATATCTTAAGTACTTCTGAAATAAATGTTTGGGCCCAAGGATTCTCTTATTCGCTCTTTTTATTTTTTTATATCCCCGCCCCCCCTTGTTCCCCATTTAAGTCACATGACTATCCACTTTCCAGACTTTCTAGTTTTGTTTAGTTTTTGCTTCACCATCAGCTGGTCTAACCACTGTGCCTTCGCTACCAGGTAGAGCTAGTGATACAGAACCAGGAGTCTTCTGCTTCCATCTGATTAGTGTGGGCTTCAGTTTTCACCTCTACAGGCTTCTGAGTGCTTTTCTTGGAACTGCTCTGGTGTGTATACCCATGCAGGATCCGTGGGTCAAATAACACCGTCCACACACATGCTGTCTGGCAACTTGGCGTTTGAGAGCCTAAAATAGGAAAGTTATGGGTAGTTCAAGCTGCAGACTCTTTCTGTATCATCTCTTGGCACATTAAAAAAAAATAAAAAATAAATTTGTTGGAAACTGACTTAACCAAGCATACTCTGACGTGGGCACTTGAGAAACATGAAGTGTGTCTCACGCACTGTCTTGGCACTGTCTGTCCAGGTTTTTGAAGGCTGTAGAGGCTATTCCTGATGTCAAATAATCTTCACGTCGGCTTACCCTGATCCTCATGCTTTATTAAAACTGCAGTCAAACAAATTTTGGCAAAAAGCAGCTATGTCTTGCTGTGCTGGTTTAAGTCGGTATCTGTGCAGTCCCTACCCGTATCGGTGTTCTGTATCTAGATATTTCCTGTCACTTTGTGGGAGTGTATCATCTTCGTTATCTGTGTTAAAGTCTTTGTATTTCACAGACATGCAGGCCACCGGGGTAGAACAATAATTCCTGTAGATTTCGTTCAGGAAACAGAACTTGTATTTTGTCTGTGCCCTTAATCTGTAACAGTGAAAATTTTAATTTTACTGGGGACTAAGGGCTTGGAAAACCTGTGGGAATTTGGGGAGGGGTTGGTTTTTCTTTTTTATTGTAGATAATCATAAGTTAGAGGGAATTACTACATAAACATGAACATTTTTTCAAGTAAGAAGATTAAAGCAAAAAAAGCCAACGTCAAGTAATGCAATTTGAAGAAAACTTTATGCTCTCTTAGGGAAAAGGTTGGAGTGTTATGCTTTTGAGAGAAACCTTGATCTATGGAACCAAAAATCTTGTAACTTCTAATAGCTCAAGGTAATACATTCTTGTAATCTGCTTATGAAACTTTTGGGAAGGTTCTTTGAACCTTCTCTTATGAAGCAGTTTCTTTAACAAACAAACAAAAAAAACAACAAAAATACCCTTCCCCACAAAATCAAGTAACAAACCTCCCATTCCTTGAGGGAGATAATGTTCTGAGAAGTCCAAATTGAGGTTGGATGCTCAAAAGACTTCTATCCTCCCTTCCATGCTCACAATCTATTTTGAAAAATACCTTCTGTTTTGGAATACATACAATTTCCCTGTTGAATTTCTGAAGGAAAATTTCTTATCTCCACTGCCTTTGAACATGAGATTAAGACCTGTCATTGTATTTAGCACCGATGCTTGTTCCGCTCTCAGCTGGTGGTGATTTTAGTTATGTGGTTGTTGCAAGGTGCATGAACAGATACTCTCCCTTCAGTATCCATCTGTCGGATGGAATCCTCAATATACTTTGCATACAAAGATTTATACTGCTGTGTTTTAAGAATTGACTCCCCTTCCCCCTTTTCTTGGTGCAGTTTAATCCTGTTACTCAAATGCCTTGCACTGGGCAAGTAAAACAGTACTGATTTTGTTTGCCATCGTTCTTGTCTCTTCCACTGAAGACAGTGACATCTCTGTGTTATCTGGGCTTCTTGAGAGATTTTGTAGTGCTTTGTACTCTGTGAAAATCATTAACTGAAATGGAAAGTGATGGAGTTAATTACCTGCTGGTTGAGTTGACAGAGAAGAGCCATAATGTTTCCAGCGATGGCGCATCTACCACCATTATGAAAACATCATAATTATGTTTTCTGATTAGTAACAGTAAAATGAAATAATTTCTCCTTTGACACAGTGCCCCACAAGATTAGGAAAGCTGAGTATCTTTTCTAAGAAAATAGAATCCACTAGGTTTAAAACTGGCCATAATCCCTTAGGGAGGGCACTTTGTTTGTTCTCCTGTCTTTGTTCCTGAAGTAGGCATGCAGCTAAAAATACTGACTGAAAAGTATTTATGATGAATCTTTATCTACTCTGTAGTAATCTTATGGGTACTTTGCTTTATATATGTTTGCTTTAAAAAGGCTTGCTTTTTTTAAATGCATAATATCAGTTCTTGCTGATAGGCTTGTAAATATGATGAGTTCAGATGACTATTTTCTATTAGAAGTTCAGTGAAGCTGTGAAACTTTGGACTTATCCTCAGTTACTCTATCCTATTAGCTGACTGATTTCCCCCTGCTCCCAATCAAAACGCTTTTGAGACTAAGTAGTGGACTCAGGGCAGACTATAATGTTCCTGTTTTTTTAGGGAGAAATCAGTTGTTTGGCAGAGGGTTACAAGAGGCCTGAGCTAGCTACCAAATAATGGTAAGCTCTGGCTAAGAGAGGCTTGTAATATAGCCAGTGTTAAACTAATCTGTTTTATGCATCATTTCTGCTATTAAGACTGAATAATTTGGTTTCAAGTGGTGTGCTAGTGGTTAAAAATGTGGTTTACAAGCCCGTTGATAAAAGGGTGCTGTGCAAAGAATGTCCAAGGGGAAGTGATGGACTGCGAGTAAATCTTGAAGGCTTTTAAGTACTGTAGTCTAACGCCTCTTTCCAGAGTGAAAGTATTGTGGGGTTTGATCCCAGTAGAGATCAGAAAAGAAATGAGGGGTGTTATCAACTACAGAAACATTCAGAGGTGTGAACGAGCAGAGGTATTCCTTCAGGATTTCTGCAGAGCAGGAGAGTGAAAGCTGCTGCGTTCCCCCACCTTGCCTTTGATCAACCCCAGGCTCTTCGCCCAGAGGCGACTCAACAGTTCTCAGAAATGTAGGCAGAACTGGATTTGGCCATGAGAGGCAGAGTACAGGGCTCCTGTCTGCCGTAGAAGAGGGAGAGGAAATGGGTGCATTTTGGACAGGAGCCCCGGGGAGCCAGGCATGCTGTTTCTGGAAGCGGGAAGGATGGCAACAGTTGGGAGAAGCCCCCTCTTTTCCCTAGGAGCCGCTGCCCGAACACTGGCCCTTTACCTCCTTCCCCTTGTCATCGGCAGAACTGTGACTCTGGGCTTGTGCATCCACGGAGCGGGCGTAGAGCTGACATGTCTGTCCACCAGCAGCCTGCTTTGTCAGCTGAGTGCCTGCTTTGTCACTCTCCTCTTGAGTCTCAAACTGCAAGCTCATTTTTACTTCTTTTTAAGTCCCATCTGAGCCTCTCCTTTCTAGGGTATTAGCCCTGCTGGGTAAGTGAAGTGATGTTCCTGCTTCCTAAATAGTGAAGTTGAAGATCCTGTATTAAGTCTGCACTCAACTGAATCCAGCTCGTCGAGTAGTCTCAGCTACAGTAATTGACTGACTGACTCATGGCAATGTATATCCTTCCTTCAAATTTTACAGCATTTTCAGATTTCATCAGTTATTGGTTATATTTCAGCTCACTGATGAAGAGGTCTTTGCAGGACCTGACTTCTTCCCCTCCCTTCACTAGTAATCATACAATCATAGAATGGTTTGGGTTGGAAGGGACCTTGAAGATCATCGAGTTCCAACCCGCCTGCCACGGGCAGGGACGCCTCCCACTAGACCAGGTTGCTCAAAGCCCCATCCAGCCTGGCCTGGAACACTTCCAGGGACGGGGCATCCACAACTTCTCTGGGTAACCTGTTCCAGTGCCTCACCACCCTCAGAGTGAAAAATTTCTTCCTAACGCCTTTTCTAAATCTCCCCTCTTCCAGTTTGAAGCCATTCCCCCTCATCCTATCACTACATGCCCTTGTCAAATGTCCTTCCCCAGCTCTCCTGTAGGCCCCCTTTAGGTACAGGAAGGCCGCAATAAGGTCTCCTCAGAGCCTTTTCTTCTCCAGGCTGGAAAGTAGTTCTCAGTAACAAGAAACCTGTATGTCGTGACTCCACAAAAAATTCTTTGGAATAAAACATCAACTCTAGGGCTTACAGCCATCTCGGGCAGCATTAAGAGCCATGAGCTTGTAACAGCTCCTCTGGTGGTGTGTGGGCTCTCCCCATAGGTAATGACAGAGCTCACTGTACCACTGGTTGCAGTTAGATTTGGCACTAGACTTCGACATCAGCACAGTGTGCTGTCATGACATAGTTTGCATGGTTCTCCAGAGTAATAGCAGATGTCCCGACAGCACGTGCAGAAGGGTTGTGTAGGAGATTATCGGGTTGTGTACGAGGAGCTACTTCTACGTGTTAAGTCCCCAAGTTACAAATTTCAGCATTAGCAGAAGGCCTCTTGCACCAGAGAAAGATAAACATTCAAGTTAAAATGGCGTCGGACAGACTGCCAATGAACATGGATTTGCTGAACCTGAAACCTTTTGCTTTCTGCAAAACCTTACATGGCAACAGCCTAATGATGAGGAATACAGTTAACAAACTTGAAGTTTCCTATTTGTTCAATTTTGACCCAACTCTTACCTATTGTATTACCATATTTTAAAAGTTTCTATTTCTTATCTTAAATGGCCCGTCTGCCTAAACTAGAAATCTGGAAGTTTTCAGTGGAATGCTCAGTGACAGTCTATAAATTTTTTTTTTTTTTTAACTTTCTTGTTGAGCTTTTCAGCTGAACTATATAGGAGATAATTTAAAATGAATGCCTTAATTTGGACAGCCTTTCCTTGAGCGTATAAAACCATATCTATTATGGACAATGCTTTTATATTGCAGATTTTACTGTCTGTGTGGGTTTTGTCTGGACTGGCTTTGGCTTGGTTTTATGCCTGTCGTACGTACTATGTTTTCTGGAGAGCCTAATGATGTAAGTGATCGCTTCAGAGTCTCTGATGACGTATTGTCTCAGGGAATAGCGTCTGATAAGGCCTGAAGTGTATTGCTGCCGTGCTCCGTGAAAAACGTGAAAGCTTCCCTCGGTGATGGAGACAGCTGCTTATCTGGGAGGGCTGTGGGGTTTTAATCTCCAGGGGAAAAGGATTACGAAATATTTTAAAATTTCTTCTGTTCGTATAGACTTACTGAAAGTATCGAGGTCTGGCTTTGGGTGATGAGAGAAACTGCGAAACAACAGCTGGAGGGGGTTGCTTGTGCTCGAGGCGTAGTTCTGTAAGGCTGTGGGATGCTCTCTGCCCTTAGGAAAAAGATTTCCAGTCGCAGGTAGGCAGGAGATCCCATGTCCTACGCTTTGGCGCAAATTTCCCAGCAGCGTGATCCTTCGGGCACCCCGGCGGACCGTCGGTTTTTTAGGACACGGCGACAAACTCGCTCTTGCCACGGAAGCCGCGGGGTGGCTGCGGTTCCCACCGCCCGAGAGCCGCCAGATTCGGTTACG